>NCKV01000487.1:0-17289 GCA_003675905.2 Leptotrombidium deliense
ATGTTTATGGGAGTTGCGTCGAGAACAGAGTACCCAGAAGGAGCAAATCAGTTATTGCATCTGTTTGGATTCGAAAAATTATTTAAATTCAAGGAAATATATCCTGGTTGTAAAGTGACACACTTCGAACAATTCAAAAAAGCGAGTGGAATACAGTTCAAAGAAATGTTGTTCTTCGACGACGAAGAACGTAACATTATTGACGTTTCGCGTTTAGGAGTAACCGCAATTTTAGTGAATCCAGAAACTGGAGTAACGATGAAAAATGTAACAGATGCACTAGCGAAACATGAATAAATTAAATTGTTTTGTTTATTTGTGTTAAACTCAGAAATGGATGAAAATCATTATTTATGACCGTTCGGACTAAACTGTTTCTTATCACATTCACAACCGGTACAACATTTGTTGCGAAGAAACAGCAGAAAAATGATTGAGGTTCGATTACACCCACGTGTCGGCTTTTATTAAATGACCGATTAACGTGTATTTGATAAGAACTAATCAAATGTGAAACGAATTGAATGAAAACAAGTAATCAATAAATTAAATTTAGTCGTATATTAAGTAGTATTTACAAAATATGGCAATTTTCAGTAAGTGACAGTCATGACGTCAAACACATTTTAAGCTTTTTTACAGTAGTTTTGTCAAGTTTCATTAAATCGAAATCGACACTTGTATTTGTTAAACTAAACAAACCGGACTCTTCGATGGTATCCACTACCTTCTGGACCACATCGCGATCAGTTAACTCATTCAGTTTCCTCTGCAGAGACATCAATTCGTTGATATAAGAAGTGTCGAAAACAGTGTTGTCGTTTTGCTTATTGCTTTTCCTATCAACTGTCTCCGGAACGGAACACTCTTTGTTTTTCGAAGAAAAACCCCGACTATTTCCCGTAAATTGCCGTTCATTGCCAGAAGAATCGTCGTCAGAGAAATTCATATCCTTGTGCGAAGTATGGACAAATGGAGAGACTGGTTCACCACTGGATAAAGGTGACAACGACTCTTGTTCAATATCAACAGCAGCTGAAACGTTCGGTCCGTTGTTAGATGAAACAGATAAAGGAGCACCCAAATAAGCGCCTCCTCCAGGAGTTAAAGAGCCACTCATTATGGAAGCTGGACTGCTACTAACTTCTCGCTGACTGACTGATGTGTGCAATTTGTCTTTAGGAACTTTGATTAGCTTGCTGTTCATCGCTTTCGGTGATCTCAGTTCTTCTTTACTCCTACTTTTGCTACTTTCCTTACTTTTAATTTCGTCGTTCTTTTGTTCCTTGTTTTTCGACTTTTTCACTTCACTATCCCACGTCTTTTCTTTTTTTACAGATTTTATTTCTAACGTCGTCGTTCCCGTATTATTATTGTTGCTGAAACTAATTGTTGTTGAAGTTGAACTTTCTTTCTTTACGTCTTTCGACTTATGGCTGCTGCTATTTCCACTGGCGTTGTTTGTTGAAATAACATCTTTCGATGATCGATGCTTTTTACTTTCCTTTTTGTGGTCTGACTGTTCTTTTGTCGATTTTGAGGAATGTTCTTTTTCTTTCTTTTCTTCGGTTAATGAACTGCCTGTAAAAGATGAAACGGAAGAACTACTTCGACGTCTCTTCTTCGAACCACTTTTATTGCTGCTTTCGTTGCTACTGCTGCTCTTTTTATCTCTGAAACTGTCGTTACTGCTCGAAGGTTGCTTTGATGTCTTCGAGTCGCTGCTTTTACTCGAAGAACTTTTGCTCACTTTTGATTTGCTAACGTCGTTTCTACCACTGCTGGATTCCGAGTTCGTTTTCTCCGTTTTCACACTTTTGCTTGACTTATGTTTCTTCTCGGTATCATACGAAGATCTCCTGTAGTCACTTGATCTTTCTTTTTGAGACTTTTTGGAAGTAACGCTCACACTACTGCTCTGAGGGGTTTTACTAGAAAATTCCTGCTGACGAGTCAACTTTAGATTTTGCTCACTTACGTAGCAATTACCTTAGATTTGTAGACCGTTGATTCGGGTGAAGGCTTCGGTTGAATGGGTGTTCCGAATAAGTCGGCAAATTGATTCTGAAGAGCTGGAGCAGCGCTTGACTTCTCAACCGTTGCTGAAGCAGACGTCGACAATGATGACGATGAATGTTGCGAATGATGAGATTTGTCTTTCGATGGAATAACACTGGATTTGTTCGATTTTCGAGAATCATTGTAGCTATGACTGCTTTTACTGCCCTTTGGAACGTATGTTTGCGATTTATCATAATTCGATGAGCTGTAACTGGACGCCGATCCGGACTTGTCGTGAAGTACCTAAGAAAGAGGCGAATTATTACGTTTACAGTTACAGCATTGAGTCTATTGGTTGCTCGTAAAAAGTGAAAAGAAACCTGTTTATTTGCCACATGGCTGTGCTCCATTAAACAGTTGGCATTCGGTATACGAGGCACGCACACATACAGAATGGACACTGGCACTCACCTTCGACCGTTTCCAACCGTTCGAACAGTTATATACTAGCATAACACGCAGCAAAAATACTTGTCGACGGTTGCGTCGCCAGCATTGGAAACAAAATTCGACACGAGTCGAAAACGAGTGATAACAACAGCAGTGAAAGCGGTGAATCAAATGCAAGCAGTGACGGCGAAATGAATGTGCCACATTCAATAGTAATTGCAATTTCGATCAAACCTATCAGAAAGCAGGTGCGATGTTCTCCTTTCACGTATCTCGTTACAACAGAGCATTTCAGCTTTCAAAACGAGCTCACAGTTTAACTTCGGTTGCAAACCAACGCCACAAATTCACAATCGATTGCAAATAAAAAGTCGTGCAAAAACTAAAAGAGCACAAAACAAGCGCTAAATTAGGTGGGAAATTGTGTGCTCTTTAATTCCGCCTCTTTGCATTTAAAAGTTGTGTGAAAGAAAGGCCGTTATTATTGAATTACTTACTCCGTTCGCTTTCAACAACTTTTTCTTAAAATCATTGCTTGGATTTTTAAACGTCAGTTTCTCTCTTCTGGTATTGCTGACAGCTTCATCGACTCGTAAATAAAGATCGTACTCAAATGACACTTTCTTTGGCTCCTCTCGATTCTTGAAGTAAACATCAATCGGTAATTCGAATCCAGCGTAACCAGATTCGCACACTTCATACGGTGGTTCTCTAATCACTATTTCAAACAGTAACATTTAACACTTGCAAGCATAATGATAATAGATAAAAGTCGTATTTATTTCGTAATAATGTCTTACCTCTTTTATGCTTCGGAAAACTCTCGTGAAGATTGAACACAATTTTTTCGATGAAATGTTCGATTTCAGAGTTTTCTGAGCCACGAACGAACACAGTCCAATCATGCGTATAGCCGTCAGAGCTAATTTTAGGTTTCGGAGTGGCCTTATGTCCCAATTCCAATTGCACTTCGACTTCAAACATTACTGCACTTTCTCTGAGAAGGCCTGTATTCGATGAACGCGCGACTGTATCGCTACCGTCGCCCACCTCTGAGCCTGCGGGTGCTGCTCAATTAACGGACAGCGGGCACGCGATGGACACTTCGTTTTCCCGTTTTTTTATCTGCTTCAAGAATTTTAACAAAATTTAAAGTTTAAAGATTCGACAAACGTTTGCGAAGAAAGCGCCGTTTCCAAAGTAACGACAAACATCAAAAAGGCGCGTTGCTGAACTTCAACATGGAAGTCGAAAGATGTACATCTCGCTTTCAGGATTTGTGCTCTCGTTTCTTAGTCGACGAAAAGAGCTTTACAATTCAATATTATGCTTATTACAATGCAAGATTGAAGTTAATGTATCCTTGGCTTGAAGCAAGTGCTCGAAATAAATGGGGAAAGGATGTCACTATTGTTAGCCTTTCTGATTTGACTACAAAGTCAGGTGAAAAAGTTTGTGTCATCGGTACGTTGTTCAAAAGAATGGATTTGCAACCTACAATTTTAAAAGAATTGAGTGAAGAACACCAACTTATTCCCCAGCCACTGATGGAGAAATATACAAGCGAGGAAGACGTTTTGTATTTGCAAGACAATAGAGAATCTGTGCGTTTGATGGGTACCCTCAATGTGAAATCTTTCGTTACTGGAATTTCAGTTGCCTTATTGGGCTATGAGGATGACGATGGAAATAATTTTATAGTCGAAGATTATTGTCTGCCGATATTTTTAGACTACGTTGAGAGACCACTTACTATATCCGGGGATAAATATGTAGCTATTATTTCGGACATTGGATTTTCACTTCGTTCAAATGTTAATCTCATATCTGCAAGAAATATGTTTCGAGATTTTGTCACTGGAAATACACACTTCAAGATCAACGAAGATAAAGCTGGAAAAATTGTTAAAGTAATTGTTGCTGGTAACTGTGTTTCAAGAGAAGTTAGAATTCTTGAGCAGCAAGAAAATCAGAAGAACTTGCTTTCGTGGAACAAAAAAGTGAGACCATTCACATTGGAAATCATGCAAATGATCGACAATTTTTTGGTAACTTTGGGTAAATTTGTGGATGTTGATGTGATGCCAGGAAATCATGATGTAACGAGTGGAATGTTGCCTCAGCAACCAATTCACCCTTGTTTGCTCCCGAAGTCAAGTGTGTTTGAGAGCGTTCGATGTGTGACAAACCCATACTCAGCAAAATTCGATAATGTTCTATTTTTGGGCACTTCAGGACAAAATGTTGATTCAATACGACAATACAGCAGCTACGATGATACTTTGGAAATAATGGAGAAAACATTGCTTTGGAGACATATTGCTCCCACAGCTCCGGATACTCTTCAAAGCTATCCATTTGCAGACAAGGATCCATTTGTTTTACATGAATGCCCTCATGTTTACTTTGCAGGCAATCAGACAACTTTTAACACAAAATTACATAAAGGACCAAATGGACAACTTACGAGAATTATAGCCGTTCCACAGTTCGAGTCTAGTTTCAATTGTATATTAGTTAATTTGCGAAACTTGGACTGTGAGTTAGTTGCATTTGGTTAAGTGAAATAACGAATATCATTTGAAGTCATTTCAATTTATTCGTTTGACACAATTTGTTTTTCAACAAGTTTACGTCTATTCCTTTATTTTTCATTAAAAACCGTCCATTGAAATGAAAAACGGGAATTTCGTAACGATATAAGCCAAACCATTTTTTATTCATTGGAGCTTCGATATCAACTTCTTCGTAACGCACGTATTTAAAATATGGTTTAAGTTTTTGTTTGGCTTCTTCACAAAGACCACAGTTCCTTTTAGTATATAAAGTAAGCAGAGGTAGTGATTTATCAGTTTCTGCTTCATGATTCCCCCTGATGATTAATCTTTGTGAAGAAAGTGATAAAAAGTGATCTTACAGCCTTTGAATCATTATGGATGAAGCACCGCCACCTCCATTACAGATGCCGGCCACTCCATACTCTCCTGGCTTTAAGTGTAGAGCTAAACTATTCACTATTCGAGCACCAGACATTCCAATCGGATGTCCTAAACTGACGGCGCCACCGTTCACATTAACTTTACTCGGATCCAGTCCCAAGAGTTTAATGTTCGCCAACACGACGACACTGAAAGCTTCGTTGATTTCCCAGCGAGCAACATCTTCTTTCTTAACATCGCAAATATTGAATAGTTTTTTACTTGCTTCAACAGGCGCAATTGGGAAGTCAATAGGATCAACCGCGCCGTCAGCAAATGCAACAATTCTTGCCAACGGAGTGAGGTTCATTTTTTGAGCAGTCGAAGTAGTCATTAACAAACATGAAGCCGCACCGTCGTTTAATTTACTGGCATTACCGGCAGTGATTGTTCCATTCTCTTTTTGGAACACAGTTCTTAATGAAGTAAACTTTTTTTCGTCGATTTTGTTGTACTCCTCATCTTCAGAAATCACAGTGTCAGGTTTTCCTCTTTTGCCTTTTATTGTAACCGGCGTTATTTCTTTTGCGAGGTCACCTCTTTTAGCAGCTTCCTGACTTTTCTTATAACTTGATATTGCATATTGGTCTTGTTCTTCCCTGGAAATGCCTAATTTTTTTGCAGTATTTTCACCACAATTTCCCATATGAATGCTTTTATATGCATCGGTCAAACCGTCGAAAAGAATCGCATCCTTCAACATCACACCTCCGTATGGAGAGTCTCCTCGATCCATATAAAACGGTGCGTTAGACATACTTTCCATTCCTCCGGCGATCATGATTTTTTGATGTCCCAAAGATAAACTTTGAGCAGCTAACATGATTGCTTTCATTCCTGAAGAACAAACTTTGTTTATTGTTGTGGCTTCAGTTTTCGTTGGGAGTCCTGCAAAAATAGCAGCTTGTCTACATGGAGCTTGTCCAATATTTCCTGCAAAAAACAAGTTTTTTAGTCTTCAATAAACATGACATATAGTCATAAGTTGACGACATCGTGACACGAACATACCTTGTAAGACATTTCCCAAATAAACCTCATCAATGGCATCTTTAGCAATCTTTGACTTCTCAAGCAGTGCTTGAATAGTGACTGATGCCAATTCTGGTGCTTTCAGAGAAGAGAGAGAACTACGGAAGGAACCAATCGGTGTACGTGTTGCACTAACAATAACTACTTCTTCTGCAGATCGGTGTAATGTAGTAGAGAAGCATTTCACACCAGACTTGATCTGAAAAGACCTGTTGAATAAAATACGATTCATTTTGATACAACTACGGCTCGCGACAACCTTTGCCCACGGAGTGTCGCCGTTGTCGATTAAACTAATCGCACTATCGTTTGAACTTTGATTGATCGATCTCTCGTTATTAATTAAAATAATGAGAACAGGTCGTTATTTTGTTGTTAATGTTGAACTCAGTGAATGTATAATGTTTAGGTCAAATGTGATATGCCTAATGCAATATTTATAGATACTAGTGAATGGTTCTTAGACGTCTGTTTCTAGCAATTGATTTTAAAGGAAGTAATGATTTATTGTACTTGTGTTAAAATTTAAATCGAACGATACACGTGACGAAAATGACGCGATGTGATTATACTGTGAATTTCACAACGTGAAATGTATGTTTCAGCGGCGGTTGCAGACGGCGAAGGAAGCTGAATTTGGCTGTGGAAAATACCGGCGAGCGTTATCGTGGATCGAAGGACATTGCGGTGAATTTGGAGGACGGAAGAGTTTCGAGTGCAACAAGTGTGGTAAATATGTATGCATTGTCCAAAGGAAATACAAGCAAACTGTTCGTGAAGACCCGCAGAGGTTTGTTGCAAGTATGGCTTTAAATAATCGATAATTTAACTCTTCTTAGGAATCTCTCAAAAATTGGACACTTTCGAAAACCAGCAGAAGGAGAACGTTAAAGCAACGTTCAACACGCTTTCCGTCAATAATTCGAGGTAATTGTGTGTTGACACAATATTTTTTAATCGTCGATTATTTTCGGTCTTCAATTAAAGTATTCGTAATTTCCGCGAATTAAGTTCTATTTTTCAAGGTTAACCTGATTTTATTGCACATTTATTATGTTTACCTTCTTTCAACACGCGTTAACAAATACGGATTACTTTGATTGATAATTGATTTTGTTTCTATTACGAGATTAGTTGATGTAATAATTCGTTTTCTTACATAGTTCTGTGAAACCAGTGTTTCATGTGTCGAACGGCAAAAATTACAAAAGCCAAAAGAGCAACCAGGAAACAGTAACCCCTCAGCACGAGGAAATGATTAAATATATCCATGAGAGTAAGTAAATAGATTATACTTGAAAACTTAATTTTTATCCTTTTGTTAAAGCATGGAAAAATGTTTTAAGAGATTACGAATCGTGTTGTAAAGCTAACGAATGTAATTCGATTTCCAATTCAAATCTGAGAGTGCCTAAAATTTCATATTACAAAGATAGTTTACACGGCAGCCAATTGCCAAGTAAGTAGCTTTAATATTATGCAAAGTATTCATTAACATATTCATATTTTAGAATTTGAACCGTTTGATTTGGAAACTTTTTGGGGTCAAAGACTTTTTCAAAACTTAACACAAACGCCTTAACCTTTTTGTGGCCGTTGATAGTAGCACAAATCACAAAATGCTACACCTTAGTTGTATACATTATAGTTTGATTTGAGCAATCAACGTTCATTTAATATTTGTTAGTTATTTGCAATTTTGAAGATTTACACATTTAGTTATAGTGACGAATTTTAATCATAATGTTATTCGAATAAATCATTGCTATGAATTTGCATTTGTTCATTCGGCTACTGGAATATTTTATCGATTTTGTTTTATCATTTTATTTAGTGGCTCAATGTTCTCAGCAATTGCGTCACTTTTTAATCACTTGTTTACGTTATTTTCGTTCGATAAAGATATAATTGTTACTTCTGATATTAACCTACTGCGAATATGAAACATTAACCAATTATGAACATATATGAACAATTATGAATCATATTATTGACTTCGATTTTTACATTTTATGAATTTTAAGAAGTTCGTCTAAAAATAGATAGATCTAAGTATTTTGTAAGGAGAGTTGTTGATAATTGTTTATTTCTAATTCAGCAGTGATTTAAAAACTAAAGCAAGACATGTTCGTATAAACGAAAAAATTATACAAATATGAAATATTTCCAATTCAAGTCTACAGCAGCACGTTCTAAATCGATCTCAAATATTGAAGCTTAAAAATTGTTCACAATATTATCATTACCTTTTGTTAGATAAACTTTTGGTGAACAATTTATCTTAACAACTTCTGCGAATACAAGTGTTTATGTGACCAAAGGTCAATATTTTACTTACCATATAAAAGAAAATCTTTACATTACTACGTTATAATTTTTTATGTAAAATATTTATATTGTATTCTTAGGACACAAGTTAGTCATTAATCTGCCTTGGAAACTTGTTTATCACATATTTAATTTAGATAGACTTTCTGTTCGTTACTGTGTTATTCAGATAAGCGAAGTGTAAATGGAACCTTTCATTTTCGAGATAAATGTTCTGATCATCGTTAGAACAAATATGAAGAATCGAATTAGAAATTGTTAGTTGTATCGAAAGAGTGTGATTACCTAAAAAGTTGCCGAAAACGAACAATCACGTCTAAATGAGTGTGTGAAAAAAAAGTTTCATTTTGAAAGCGCAGATGGCGAAATGACAGCAAAAATTGGAGTAACTGAAGATCCGAAAATTGGTTGCGTAATGAAGCTCAACAACGCAAACCGATTTTTCCAGTTTCAGAATAAAGAAACTCCTCACAGCAAAAGCTTGAAAAGTTCCTGTTTAAAAGCAGCGGTTTGTGTGTATAAGTAACATCACAGGAACAAAGTTATTGTTTGTCGCTGTGAAGTTGTCAATATGTTTAAATGTGGACACATTTGTTGATTGAAAATAAAACTTTGGAATTATGAACCGCGTTTCTTCAAGCGATGAAACATACGGTAGAAGTGTCAGAGGTCAGATGCGCGGGACTGGTCACACACGTGGTCACCAGCAAAGAATCGGACGCCAAAGATCACATTCGCCGTCATCGATGGGCAGAAGTTCACCAGCTTCTGTCGACAGTCACGAGGCGAGCAAGACAAGAATGCGATGGATTCTTTCGCTTGGATTACTTCTTCCCGCTCTCGCGGCGATTATCGGTAAACTTATCATTTGTCTAATTTTGCGTTTTGTATTTGTGATTATCGATTGAATCAGTTGCGCTTTTCTGCTGACATAACAATTCTGCACACGTTGAGCTTTCTTTTTTGCGATCACTGTTTTCGATGAGTTATGCAATCGGAACGTCCATCTTTCGCAGCACTCGTTGGCACTGAAAGTCAAATCGCCGACGGCTTGTTCCGAACTTCGGGTAGACCGAGAATCGAAGTTACGTTAATTCGGATGTTGAAAACAAGTTGCGATGTTCAAAGCATGCTATGAGTGACCCACTTTCTAACATTTCAAGTTTGAATTCGGCTCATTGCTTATTGCCTTAATGCAGTTAACATTACGTAACCTACAATTCCAGGTTTTTAAACATTTGCACGTCTAAGTTTTTTGCATCGATTAATTCGTTATTTTTTAGTTTCCTTTTTACTTCTATTTAATTAAACATACTTCACTTCATTTGCATTTTATTTCACGACACATCTCATTTTCCGCAATTTCACTTGAATTTCATTTATACAACTTGAATATCATTGCAGTAAAATTTATGATGTCTATCGTTGTGCAACGAATAAATTTGTTTAAAATTTTAGGATAACAAATTGGATAATTCAACCGTATCATTACAAATACACAATAAGTCAAAACGTTATCACAGTAGTTCACGTTTAAGGAAATTTTAAAATTAACGTTAGTAGTTATTTACGTTATTGTAAATGGTGGAAAAAAATGTTTTATTTGTGCACTATTCTCACATACTTTACTTTACTTTAAATTAAATTACAAATATAGTTAAGAAACAGTAACAGTTGAATAGTATTGAGTGAATATGTAACACGCTTTGTTGTAACCTCTTTAATGCAATTTATGTGTGAATTGCTTTTAAAGTGTTTTCTATTTGTGGAAAGATAAGTGCAAGTATTTCCCTGGTAATAAAGTGAACTAATTTACAGTTGTCGTCGAACATTGCACCTCTCATTCAACTGCGACACAACAATAATTGCTTGGGTCGCAATGCGATAACAATTTGTTAATGTACTTACTGTACTTCATTGTCCTTTTCCAGGTCAAACATTCATTGTTGACCATTGTTTTAACTCTTTTCAAATGATCGCAAAATTCATTTCAAGAAACGTTCGAAATGTGCCAAATATTGTTATTGTGTCGATGAAAAATTGATGACAACAGTTAATGTGTCGAATTATGTTTCTTTGTTACGTTATTACTATTATTTGATTTGAAGCTTTCAAACATAAATTGCATTTGAAATACTGTCATTTCATTAATATCCTCATTATTTGTTACAATTCACAGTAATGACAACAACTGTTGCAAGCATTCTTTCTTCAGTTAGTAATAGTGCACAAATTGATTTTTTACAAGAAAATAAACGTGATACACTCCTCACGAAACTTCTCAAACTGTGAGCTCTTTTTTGCACTTTAACGTATCACCTAATTTTCAGTGTACATTATTACACTACTACTATTGCACTGAAATTCCGAAACTGTGTTTTACACATTTTCATCACCAGATATATTTTGAGAACATTGTTTTTTTTCATTTCGATAACAATCTTTATTTTGACATTTCTGTTTTTTATGTTTGTTAATTAATAAATTAAACATTGTAATCATGGAAAAAAGATAAACAAAAGACAAGTTCGCAAAAATGGTGACACTTTGAAGCACACTTATCTGATATGTTTATTTATCATTTGTGGTTTCTAATAAAAAAAAGTGAGGCTAGATAAGAAAAGTAAGAAACTTTTTCTGTTTAAAGGAGTGGTCGCTTGGGCTGTTAGTGCGGAGGTAGTGATGGGCACACGTAGAGAAATGGCTAGAAACAACGAGCTGCATAAACCGTCATCAGAAGCCAGCTACTGGTTGAGTCAAGTGAGTCTATTAAACGTTATTCAATGCACTCTCATATCGTCGCTCTAATTTTTTCCACCTTAAATTTTGCTTAATTTTCTCATCAAAACTTTCGTTGCAATGAACTCTCGAATGAACCTTTAATTCATAACGGTTACAGTTAAAATATGTAACGAAAAGAGGCCAAGTTTAGTTGTCTAAAACCTGAGGTTATGAAGTGAATGTAAACGTAAAAGTTAGTCCGAGAAAAGTATTATTAGCATCACTTGCGGAGAAGTAGTAAACAGACAACGCGAAGACCAGAAGAAGTTTCCTGTCCTTAATTCATTGTTTAAATGGGTCAATGTCAATACCATCTTTTAATGTAATCCATTTGAAAGCAGAACCGCAACAAACATAGTCATGAACACGTGGCCAATGACCGCATCGATGAGCCTTCGGCCGAAAAGATGCAATTTTCTAACAAAGTTAAGCCATCAGTGATCAAGGATATGAGGAAAGAAATTAAAAACGAGAGTTTAACAACGAGTGACAAAGTGGAGAACTCAGTGACCAAAAATGCGAACATTTACTTCTTAGCAGGTATACAACTACTTCACTTGACTATTGCTTATTCTTGTTTGTACTCAATACAACACTAATTCAATAACAAATTCTTGGTAATGGTAAACTAATTCACTAACAAATCACAAAATGTTTCAACAAAACGTTATTAACATAATTAATACAACGATAAAGGTTTAGATTCATTGTCATCTTCGAAAATGGTAAACAAGGAAGCCATGAACGTAAATTCTAATCCTAAAAAATCAGCCGGAGCGCAAGTTGCTGAAGTAATCGATAGAATTGTAGCGCAGAGGAAAAGGGTTGGTTCACCGCATATTGTTGTTGTCGCTCCGCTTTCAGATTCAAAGAAGAAAGTAGTTTTAACGACGACAACTACAACACCAGCTCCTCAAAAATCTTATTCAAGAGATGCCGATACTTTGCTGGCAGCTGCTCAACTTTTGGCAGCACAACACAAAATCAAAGAATTGAATCGAATGGATCAGGATAGAATGGACGAGGATTATGAGGATTCGAACAGCAATTCTAATAATGATAATAATAATAATAAACCAAGTTTTGAATCAGCAAATCTACTTAATTATGATTCCAAGAAACAAAGTGATTCACATTTTGCATCAGTGCCACCATATCAACCAGTTCCGCCACCACAGCCACCACCTTCACACAATATTCATTCGCCACAGTCACCTTATGCTTCTGCTTCTGCTCCTCATCCGACATATGTATCTGCAAATCGAGGTGCTTTCGATTCATCTCCTCATCAACACAATCAACACATACAACAAAATATGCATCCACAACCACATGCACATGGTCCGCCAATGTCTTCATCCCCACATTACAGAGCTCCACCACCAATGAACCAACCAATTCCTCCTCCGATGCCAGCTCACAATATGCATCCACATTATCCTGTCGGACCAATTGCTCAAAACTATCCTCCACATGCATTTAACGGAGGTTTCAACAGTGCACCCACTTTCAACGCTCCAGCTTTCAACAGTCATCCATTTAATGGACCACCACCAAATTCATACAATAAAAATAATCGTGCTTTAGTGAGCTTTCAAGGCGGAGATGTCGGTGACAACAGCTACGGTGGACAAGCACAAAGTAGCGAAATGCATGGTTCCTTTGCACAAGGACACAACGCTGAAGGTCACGCTTCCTATGAAGATGGACCTGGAAAAGGCATAACGCTTCATTTTGGTGGTGGACCGATTGGAGGCGGCGGACAAGTGGTTACAAGTCCCATAGGAATATTTAAAACTTTGTTACTGCCATTGTTACCAAAACCACGCGTTAATCTCAATGGAAAAGTTGTGTTTGGAGTCGTATTAGAAAAAGGAGTTGGGTTCGGTAAACAAAAACAATTTCACCCCATTCCTCATCATTACAAAAGGAGATAAATTTAATTATATTTAAATCGTTGTAATTTAACAGATATTTTGTTAAAAATGATCGCCCACTGTTTTCCTAGTTTTTCATTGGAATTTAAATGTTTATGTAAAACATACAACAAACTGAGTAATATTAGATGAATAAAGTATTAAAAAGTTTATTTGATTCTTAACCGAAATTTTATGCGCGTTTTTTCATGTACCGTTAAACAACTTGAATATTTAGAACTTAAGACATACAACATGAACATGATTATTTCGATCTTTATTCGTGAGTTTCGCAATACTTCGAGACGTCGTTTTTTGTTTTTGAATTCGAACACATTCATGCATAATTTAAACCTGTAAACTGCATTTCATTCAACTTTTTTTGTTTTCATTTTAACAAGAGACTCATTTCGAGATACTTGTTGTTTACCAATATTTATGACTTAGAATATATTATAAATCCAAACAAAGCAATTAATAACGTGAGAAGAAGTCTGAAATAATGTGAGCACAAAGTTTTATTGTTTCAGCATAACAATAAAATAATCGTCTGTGCAGGAAACAAGGTACACTTCAAAAATTGAAGTTCAAGTACAACAAATCTGTGAAACTCGTTGACTTATAATTAAAACTAAACTTGTGTAAATAAAAAAACCAACAAAATTCCGCGAATTAATTTATAATATATCAATACTACCGCTCACTTTAAATGCATAAGTCATATTTAAAATCTTAAAATTTTGAATACGTGCAAGAGTAAAGACAGTAAAAGCCGGATTTTGATTGTGTCAATCTTAACATCTTCAAAAAATAAAAAAGTTTCGTTTTTATCCAGATTGCTCAATTACATCCTTATAATTAAATAAAGTTCATAATTTTTTAAAAAACAAATTTACAACAATTTCAATTTTTTATATGTGAACTTTTAAAAAAATTCAAAGACTTCGTATACTTTCTGCTTTTGCATATTATTCTAATTTATGTGACACTTGTTTTTTATTTGTTTAATATTTAGGTTCTTCATTGTTCTTTATTAAATATTATTGTCTTTGAAAATTCGCTTAATTCAAACAGTGCAAATTATGCAATCAGACCAAATAGTAAAGTGACCGTAACTTTGTTTATTTTTCGAATACCACAAGCAGTTAGTAATTAATTACAATTAAGTACTTTAGAGAAACAAATGAAATGAGTCGAACTTTGCACTTTTAATTGTTTGAATTAAGAACAAAATTAGATCAGTGAACATTAATAATTGATCTAAAAACGCAATTAACATTGTAATTTAATGTAATAATTGCGTTTGATGCGTTTGTGATTGAATTGATCATCAAAGTGAGTGAAGTATTTCAAAAATGTAATTAAACCAATTTCACTCAAACAGTTATTAAATAAAACAATTGGATGTGTTTTTAAAATTTATTTATTTTAATAAATCTTGTGTGTTAATTGATTTTATTACACAAATCAATTTTTAATTATAACACGAAAGTTTTAATAATTACTTTTATGCAATAATTTTTTTATGAGTAGCTCCTGTAATAGACTTAAACTTGAACTATTTGACGTTTGAAAACTTACAAAATTTTTGTGTATGAACTATCAGAATTGGTATTTGTGGCGCCACATTGTAAGTCGTATTCGAATTAAAATGAAAAAGTTCTTTTTTGGAGTACAAATGTACTGAAAACATGAACTTTCGTTTATATGGACTTGTTCATTTTCTTGTATGAAAATATACACCAAAATATAGATATTTTTACCAAATTAAATGATTTTCACACAATTTTTCAACAAAGTGTCATACTGTCCCTTTGTGAACGACATGTTCTCATTACAGAAGCAGACCTTTTTGAGCAAAACAGATATTTAGGAAGCATATTGACATTTCGTTATAACTCGAATTACACCAACATAGGTCAGATTCGCTTTATAATAACATTTCATCAATACAAGGCATTACGGTATTTTAAAAAGTGTATGTATTTTCTTCAAACTCAACCAGATTGTTTATGTAAATAATGTTATTGTAAATAATAACTAAATATTAAACCTAATGTTTCAATTTTGGTGTCAAGCTATGGTCTAATTTGACTTGACTCACAATTGTTATAATAGCGAATAACAATTTCAGAACCTTTGCCATTCAAAGATACCACGATAAAATGTTATATTTGTATTTTTGTATTATAAATATGCAAAATACACAATTTAATTACTATTTGAAATATATTATGAAACGAAACATACTTTCAATTACGGAGTATACAAGTTTACCTTTCATAAACTTTTTACATTTGTTAAGTTAACTCTTCATTAACTTATATTTATAGCTCTCAAAACATTTATTTAAAGTTATACAGAAATATGACAATTTTAAATCAGTCTCTCACTTTAACCTGACAAAAGAGTTCACTGTTAATCGTTTAAGTCACTTACAATTAGTGAACGTGTAAAAAATATTTATAAACACACATAAACAAGCATGCAGTGTTTTAATAAGTTTAACGGTCAAATCAATTTCGTGTTCAAGTTTATTTTCAAGAATGTTATAATTACACATTTCTAATACAGAATTCACTTCTATTTTTTATAAGGCAAAAATTTTCAAGTTCTGTGAAGTCGACAATCCTCTCTTGCCTTTGACGTATTGAATATTGGAAATTTATCTACACAAAATTTGTATAATATATTGGTAAATAATTGAAAAACGTTTGTATTAACGATCATATTTCAGTGTTTTGTTTCAATGCCCTGAAATAAGACGAAAATTGAATAATTTACTCTACATTAAGGCTTTCAATTTGCGCCGAATGTGTAGTATTATAGAGTTGAGGCTGTAGACAATTTTTGTATCGTTATTATAACCTCTACATATACATAAGGGGTCCACCACCGAAATGAAGCGTGATGCCTTTTCCACCTGCTTCTTCGTAAGAAGGATGAGCTTCACTACTGTGTCCATGTCCGTAGCCATTGTCGCCGATGTCTACTCCCTGAAAGCCCACTAAAGCGCGATTGTTTTTATTGTACGAATTTGGTGGCGGTCCATTAAACTGAAGACTGCTGAACGTTGCAGGGTTGAAACTGGCTGCGTTGTTGAAACATCCATTGAATCCGTGCGAAGAGTAACTTTGAGCAATTGGTCCAACAGGATACGGTGGAGGCATATTATGAGCAGACATCGCGGGAGGAATTGGTTGATTTAGTGATGGTGCTCTGTAATGTGGAGATGGAGATATCTGTGGGCCGTGTGCGTGCGGCGGCGAATGCATGTTTTGCTGTATATGTTGATGAGCAGATGAATCAAAAGCAACTCGACTGCTAAAATTATTATAATGGCGAACGTTTGATGATTCCGTCACACTACTGTGTTCGTTTTCTTCGTTTGGTGTGCTTGGTTTAGAGCTTGTCTGGTTTGCACATTCGTTGCTTTCAGATTGCTGTGTGCTTGAGAAAGAAGAAACGATCGCCGCATTCATAGATTTAATTGGCTTTCTTCTCCTTGGTTGATACTTGTAATCAGGAAAATCTTTTTTGTGCTTGAATCGCAGTCTTTCTGCTTCCGCAATGAACGGCTTCTTTTCTTCTTCCGCTAAAACCCTACTGAAGTGATAAATTTTGATAACTGTTTGTTTAGTTAAAACCGTTAGTTAAGTACTTGATAGCATTGCATTGTTCTCTTACAGAATCTATAAAACTCAGCGCTCTACGCTTGCATAGGTTCGATCATTTTCTCGGCGTTTAGCTTACGTGTGTGTGTTAAGATGCCCTAAGTTAAACACCTCTTAAATATCTTAATA
>NCKV01000488.1:0-17286 GCA_003675905.2 Leptotrombidium deliense
GATATCAAAATTTGAGTTCAACTTTTTTGTCTTGATTTATAACGACATGTTGCTATATTCGAGTCATAGCGACACTAGGTCCGTTTCGGTTTATAACGACATGTCGTACAATTCGACGCAGTACGGTAAACTGATCGTTGTTCGCTTTTTCATACTACAGTTGTTGATTAGTTAGTGTTTATACACTCAAATTTCAATCTTTTGCATTGCTGTTATTACCATTACCATACCACACCGACCATTGTCGGTTGTGTTGCTACCATCGCATACCATTCCCATCAGCTTTATTACCGTTACAGTACCATTACCAAGCGTGGTAATGGTTTTCCACGATAATAGAAACGTACCATCACCATTCAGACCTCTAATTACCAACCAGTCCCACAAACATACAATAAAATGACGATAAATTTTGTCTTGTGTATCGTTACCAGTTGTGTTTGAGCGACGTTCATTATTCGAGTGGTCCAAATGCCTCCTCGACACACGATGCAACAAACGAATGAAACACGATTACCAGCGTTACCCTTGTACTAAGCTGACTACGAAACGATACCAGTTTCGAACAATTCGAGTATACAACTTGCGAAGTCCCGAGCCGGCCATGCTTTCACAAACTTTCACACAACAATAAACGAGGGGATATCGTTCCCAAACTAAGAGAATGCATTTTGTACACATTTCAAACGGAATAAATATTCAACGAGTTCACACTTAAATAGAAAAATTTAAGAAGAAACGCAAATGCGAGAGCATTTGTTCACCGTCATCAATCGAATGCAACAGTAAGAAGTTTCGCGTGCCGCTTGTGCTTCTTTTGTTTTATAATTGCACTCATACCTCCACAAATGCACTCGTCACTTTCAAAGGAAACTTATTCACTTTATCGTCATTTATTCACTGAATAATAGAACTTTTTAGCTGTAGTTCGTTGAATTAGAATGCACACATTTAATCTAAATCGAAACTTTAGTAATCTTCCTACATAATGAAATCAGATTGTTTCAGTTGTCCAATTGAAGTTGACATAAAGTAGACATTTTATGCATATTTTTTGCGTCACTCTCAAATAAGGACACTTATGAAGTCAGGACAGTTTGATGTAAAACACTGGTTTCCGTAATCGAGAGAAACACTGTAAAACAGTGAATGTACCGTACTACAGCACATTATCTGACATGTCAGTAAAAAAGTGAATTTTACCAGGTGTCAGTATAATTCGAATTATACTGGCATCTCAGATAAAGTGAACAAAAAAGTGAAATTTCGAAAATTGGTTCAATTCATTTTATCTGACACTTGAAGTGGTCTTCTGTGCTTAAGGATTTAATAATTAATCAATGATTGGTTTTGATAATGTGCATAACGGAGTTAAACAGATCTTTACTCAACTTATAACAGAAATTTACACACGAAAAGCACGTTAACGTATTTTATCAGTTTTTTACTATTTCGTTGTAGGTAATTACAATTTTGGTTTCAGCGAATGAAATAATTACCAATTTTTTGCCTAATTTAAAAAATTGTAATTACTTTCAGCTAAATAGTTTTCTTTTTGGTTATGAAAAGTGAGGAATAAACGGATATAATTACTTATATACTTTGAATATTGTACAGTTTGTTTGTCGATTTACGAGATCATTCTGTATCAATTCTTCGCTTTCGACATTTTAATCTTCTTTTTTCAAATTGGATATTCATTATTTTAAGGCAAACAATTAATTAAAGTGTTCCTGTTCTTTTTTAAAAAGTGCTTTTCCATTAGGTAAAAAATTCACCTGTTTGACGCAAAACTCACCTATTAATGTTCACGCAGTTAATGTTCAACGTTGATATTCGATAACTTGAGTGAATTAGATAACATGTTGAGAACGTTCTTTTTAATTGTTTTATTTATTTCTTTTATTCTTTACGAAAGTTGTGATGCTGTAAAAATTATCAGCATTGACTTCAAAAGCGAACAATTATATCAACACAAAACATCACAATTTTACGATTACAATGAAAACATTCGTAATGTTATCATTCGAAGAGGAAATTATTTTGAATTCAAAGTTTATCTCAACACTTATTACAATAAAGAAAGTGTTGATGTTACATTCACTTTTCGTAAGTGCTGTTACTTCAATTCGTTTAATTGTTATTTTCGTTTTCACATTTTTTTTCACAGAAGCAGCAAAAAGCAGTATGGTAATACAATTGCCGTCTAATTACCAACGTTATTGGACAATTAGTCAAAGTGCAGCTCCTAAATCAGTAAATTTAAGAGTTTACATACCGGCAAACGCACCTGTTGGTATTTGGAATATGGAGTTGACTTTGAAAAACAAATTTGGAATCGTTCAACAAAAATTACGTATTCCTAATAAAATAATTATTCTTTTCAATCCTATGTCTTCAGGTACAATGAGGTAATTGAAATATAAATTTAACGAATTTTGAATTTTTAGCTGATGCGGTTTATATGAGTGATAAATTAAAACTTAAAGAATATGTATTCAATGAAGTCGGACTAATTTCACAAATGACTGTTGCGAAAGTTTGGTTTTACAATCAAGTAAGTAAATAAACATAACTTTGCAAGAATAAAATGGTTTTAAAGTTTAAAGAAGGAATTCTGGACGCAGTACTCTACATTTTGGGTAAAACACAACTGACAGCTGAACAAAGAGGAGATCCAGTGATGGTTATACGTGAACTTAAACTTGTGGTAATGAATTTTGCGTCTTAAGGTGAAGTTTTCAAAAAGAATAACAAAAATTTCGCAGATAAACGATAATCCAAATGGAAGACGAGGAGTACTGGCTGGCAAATGGCATCCTCCGTACGACACATATTATGGTAGACCAGCAAATCAACCTCTCAGTTGGGGTTCTAGTACACAAATTCTCCAATCTTATTTTAAAAGTGGCGGTGTTCCGGTTGCGTATGGTCAGTGTTGGGTTTTCGCCGCAGTTATGACCACAATACTTAGAGCCATCGGAATTCCATCTAGACCGATAACCGTTATTAATTCAGCCATTGATCACGATAACGATTTGACTGTTGATAAGCACTTCAATTCTCATGGTTTTATTGATACAAAAAAGAGTGATTGGATCTGGAATTTTCACGTTTGGAATCAAGTGTGGATGTCGAGAAAAGATTTACAAAATTCAGCGTACGGCCAATGGCAAGATGTCGACGGTACTCCTCAAGAAATCCGAGATGGTTTTTTGCAAAACGGTCCATCACCAACCAATGCCGTTCGAATGAGTCACGTAGACAAATCTTATGACAGTGATATTATATACGGTCAAGTGAACGCAGACGTTGTGTATTACAACTATTTGAATCAAATAATCAATGTAGACACAAAAGTGTAAGTAAAATTTTCGTTTCGGTTTAGCTTTGATAACTACTTCTTACACATTGAGGTTCATTTAGTTTTTTGTGAGCTTTTGTGGCACTTTGTTATGCATAATTAAGGGTTCATTCAATTAACTTACTTAAAAATGGAAAGTATATTATTCATTTGCTTTCAGCGTTGGAACGTCAGTGTACACAAAAGTTGTCGGAAATAATAGCCTCGAAGACATCGTTCACTTATATAAACCTAGAGAAGGAACCAAAGAAGAGAGACAATCTTACAATGCAGCAGCTCGGGTAAAAGGCATAACTCCTGCATCAACTCGTTTTGGTCGCAGTCGACGCGATACTGTCGCAATTGAAATAATAGCTGTTAAGAAAGCAGCGATTGGTTCAAAAGTGACCATTTTAATCAAAGTTAAGAGTCTTTCACTCAAAACGCAAACAGTTACTCTCGGAATAAAAATAACTTCCGTTTATTACGATGGACAAGATAGTAAAACTTTGGTTGAAAGACAATTTTCCGGATTGAAATTAGCAGCACATTCAAGTAAGTTAATATCACTTTTGTATCGCTCTATAAGAAAGGTCCGTTTCAGCAAAAAGACTGCAAGTAATTTTAGATCAAAATGATTACGTCGACAAATTGGAAGCATTTAACACAAATAGAATTGAAGCGGTTGTGATGACTGAGGACGGGCATTTCGCGCATGCGGTCCAAAAATTATCGTTTACTGTTCCGAAATTGCACATAACGTGTCCGAAAGTTGTTGGAGTTAACGAAGAATTCATTTTGAAAGCAGAATTCAAAAATCCATTTAACAAAACGCTTAAAAACTGTAAATTCACGTACGAAGGAAGTCGAATAGAAAAGAATGAAGTTAATTTGAACGACGTCACTGTTGGAGAAAGAGTTGCAATTGAGTTGCGTATAAAAGCAAGATATCCGAGAAATGAAACAATTATTGTTACATTTGTTTCAAGCTCACTGAAAGACGTCGAAGGAACAGCTAACGTTCAAATTATTGGTGAGAAACCAAAACAACCAGTTATTTCTTTTCCTCCTCGTCCACCGACTGATAAAGGCGTAAATAGCGTTAAAGAAAATCAATCTTTTGATAGCAAAGTTTAAAAATTGTGAACAAACTTCTGAATGCAAAATTAATGAATTTATAATGAACTGAACAAACGAGTTCTTTCATTTACATTAATGCTTCTGTTTTCGTCATGTTCACAAAAAGAGTATTAATAAAGTGACAATAAACACAATATTGTTTCGATCAGATTTAAGATCACGTTTTTGTAAGTTTAGTGTACAACTAGGGTTGGCAAAATTTCAGTAATTTTTCTCAAAGCAAAATTTCATTTCAGTGAAATTTCAATCTTTCATTTCACTAGTGAAATTTTGCTTTGCCAACCCTATGTACAACTGATACGAATGAGTTGACAAGTACAAAATGTATGAACAATGGTGTACAACACACTCAATGAAATTCATTCTGGCAATGCATACATAATTTCATATGCGTTTTTCATTAATAATGTTTCTAAGGGTACAAAATAAATTGAAAAGCAAATGGAGAAGCAAAGTAAAAATTTACAATTCATTGTTTAAAATGAATGCACAAACAGTGTTTGTAAAACTGAATGTGGTTAGAACTTTTCGTTGGCCTCCGTATGAATCGACAAATGTTGCTGCCAATTATTCTCACAAAATTAAATGAAAGTAATGCAAATTGAATGTCATGAAATCGAATAATACATATGTTCATTAAATAATCATCAAAAATTATACAAATGCGACTTTTGTAACGCTTGTAATTACAAATGCAATTACTAATATAACGTAATCAACATTTAGGGTTAGATTTTATATATGTCTCCTGTACGCACTGCTGCTTCGAAGTGTAACTACATTTTCTTGACATTCGCTAACAAATGTTTTCTGTTTTTCATCAAAAAATGAAACGATTAAAATGAACACAAAAATTGAGGACATTGCTTGTGAATCAACAACTTCGAAAATTTAGTTGCGATAAGTGACTTATTGCCATCTTGCATATCTGGTGTGAATTTGACAGCCAACATATTTGTCAACAGCTGTCCAATGATTTACGAAGAAATGATAACTGCTGCGTGTAACTTCATTCGTCGGAAACCAGATTCGTGTGACTTTCATGAATGATGTGACGATAATGTTTAAGGAAAGTGCTGATAGAGTTTGTGAAGTAAACAAAAAGCAAATGAAGTCTTCTTCAAATGCGAATGCGAAGCACTTCAGAAAACTTGCTGCGACATAATGTAATCTTTCTTAATCCAAAAAATTTCAATTGCATAATTTGAAGGAATCAGAGCTAAGTTTGTTGACTGCAAACCATAACAATGAAACAAGTGTAACCAACTCTCGCGGAGCATAAAAAAATAAATCACAATATTTGCATTTTGCGTAATTCTAAAACTCATCGACACAGTGAACAATGAATAAAACATAAAATAGCGAAACTTTTGTTGTAAACAACATAACTGTTGGCTTAACACATCGTTTCCATAAACGAATAATAAAGATTGGCTGAAGAATGCGATAAATAACTATTTATAACGATGAAAACGATAAAAACGTGTATTTATACTCAAGAGAATTTATACACAAAAATTCAAATTGAGATTAGCAAATGTAAAACAAATAAGAATTATACAACGATGCAAGGTTTAAACTGGTCTGCATCTTATGTCGACAGCGGTTGCTTTACACAATGGACATTCATTCTTGCATCTCAACCAGCGGTCGACGCATTGCACGTGAAATTCGTGTTTGCACCGAAGCGGACGAATTAAATCATTTTTCTCGAATTCGTTTATGCAAATGTAACACTGTTTCTCATCACACTCATTTTCGTAAACGTATGTCGCCATTTGCCGTAATGCTTCCTCCAACGCAAGCAAGTAACGTCTTCGGTTTTCTTTGTCGATCACAACTCTTAACGTAAACGGCACAACTGAAAACATCGCAATGCTCATTTTACGCAAACAGAATCTAAAAAGAACGAATCTATTGAAACGAACATTGGACATTTATTTTTACTTCACCTGCGTTTTCACTCACTCGAAACTCGAAATGAAAGTGTTTACAAGTGTTTCAAGCTGACAAACGCTAAAAAGTGACATTACGTTATTCGGCCTTCAGGAGAGCGAGAATGTAAATAAATAATAAAAGTTAAACCTACGCATTAGTTTCAGTAAAAAAGATACTTTTTACATTTGTTATTGTGGAAAAATTATTTCAGTTACAAATATTAAGCGTGAATATGGTTTTTACATTTTGGATTTTCAAAAAATAAATAATAAACATTGTATGAAATAAAGTTTAAGTTGTTTTGACAGTTGAAGTCAGAACCAGTAAGTGAGAGAAATTAATTAAAGAACTTCCTTGTTGTCTGTTTAATATGCTAATGCAAAGTATATTTTCCGATTTTGTCTGATAATATGCTAATGTTAAATTATGAAGCATGAGACTGAAGTCGGAATTCATACGAAACTGTGAAGCCGATGAAACTTGTTTGCGACACATGCATAAGAACCGTTTTGACAAAATCAATTATTATATAAAAACCTTAAGCTTGATTTTACAGGCGGGATTGCAGCTCAACAAATGTCCGATTTTCCTACATTAAAGATCAATATGTTCGTCGTGATGAAAAGATAGCGAAGATCTGACAAATTTTTGGGCAAATACGCTGCGCTACCCGCAGTGATTTGCTTAAATACAATGAAAGGCTTCTGACTTCTGGTTGTGACTTCTGGTTCAGCGCTTAGAGCATTAGAGATTAAGAAGTGTCAACATTTGTTGCTCATTTGTAAGCCACGCGAGGTAAGATTCACGTAATGATGACATGTTATATTCATTAACTTAGAGATCGAGAAATAAATTTATACGAATCCTCTTCGATGTTTACAAGAATTGGGGTTTTTTTTACTTTTTCTATTGTGATGAATAAAAACTATGGTTAGCGAGTGAAGCTAGAAGTGCTTCGGTCCTAGTAATGTGTAAATCAATTCACTTTTCAGTGGGGAACAACCGGTTTCGAACTGAGATTTTGTCGAAAACTGTATGCCTTTAAATAAAGTTGTTGAATTTATACTTTTGTGTATCTCACATTATTTATTACGAAAAAGTTTTCAAGGAAAAAGTTTCTGAAAAATAGCGTTTATGAAACCACCGCAAATTTTATAACTCAAAGCATCAAATTTATTTTGGTCATTGAAAAATTGCGAAAATCGAATTCACAGAAAATTAATCTTTATGAAACATTTTTGAAAGTCGAATATTAATCGGCGATAATCTCTTCTTTCTTTCAACAGCTTACTTCGTCCTTTTTTCAATAGCTTTGTTTTACATAAGAGACACTTATCTTTGTTTCCCAATCTGAACTGAAATTGCGTTAGTAAGCAATATACGCAGGAAATTCGAATTTCGAAACGCATTGCATGTGTCACTGATGTTCACTTCCCGACATTAATCTAATTGATAGCAATTTTTCGATCGTTCACTGAGCGACCATTTAAAAAAGACAATACAAGCAATTTAAAACTAAATGTTTTTAATAAACATAAACATCAAGATCAACACTAGTGATTAAATTAGAACACTCATCAATTACAGAATAGACAGAAGTTTTACTTTTACAAAAGAAAAGCAAAACGGTGACTGAAAGCATTGCGAATGCTTGAAAAATGCTAATTACAATATTTCCATAATTATTTAACAACAATGAAAAAAATGGAGTCAATAAAGTAATCATTTCAAAAAGTGTTATCATTGCTGTTGATGATATTGATTCGGGCATTGGAAACATCATTTCACATCCGAAATTCAAGAAAGTTACTTGAAATGGTCCAAACGCGAAACCAAGCAAAATTGGCATTATTAATATAAAAATATGAAAATCTGTGTAAAATGCGTACGCAAATAGAGCAAAGCTGATAACAGTAATTAAACTGAATACAATTAATATTTTTTTGTATTTACGTCTTCTATCAATAAAGATTGCTGCAAAGTAACCGCAAACCATTCTTGCGATTGAAAATGAAATCGCTGCGAAAGATATGAAATAAAGATTACTTTTAAATATCTGGATAAAAGATTGATTCAATAGAATTAAAAATGCAGTTCTTGACAGTCCAGTGATTGAAAAGGCTATGGTCAGCAGAATGAAATTCAAGTTCAAAAGTTCTTTCAAATGTTCTGTGAACGAGTAATTGCTTCGCAAAATTTGGACGTTTTCTTGAACTTCGCTGACAGCAGTTTCAGGTTTTTCGTCGAAGAAACCCAAAATTATGACGAATAAAAGTACTGAAAGTAATGCTTGAGTTATGTACATACAACTTAATCCATCGGCAATTTTTTGCTTGTCTTCGACGTTCGCAACGACTGCGATTGGAATCAATGTGGACATCAGTGAACCGAGTGAGAGTGCAAACATTGGTACAGTTGAGGCACGTGCAACTTGGTTAGCTGGAAACCAGACTCGAGTTAACTGCATGTATGAAGTTACAAGTAAAGTGGATGAGATTGAAGTGAATGTTTGCGCGATCAGTGTAAGCCAAAATAAATGTTCTTTGATTGAGAAACATTTCATTATGGTTCCGATCACATTCGTTATTGCAGCGGCAATGACAACAAATCTTAGTCCGAATTCGTTGACCAAAAGTGTCGTTGGAAGTGTTAACAAAGCTGATACACCAGTGAACAGCAACGCTGACAAAGTTATTATTTCATATTGAACGTTGTAAAAGTATTGCACAATATTTGCAATTATCGTTAATTGAAGCATTTGAAATGAAACTATTAATTTTAACAATGAATACACAGTTAAGATGAAAAATCTTTTTTTGTAAACAGTGTACACACACGGATAACACATAATTAATATTTTTTCGAATAAAGGTTAACAATGAAGCGAATATTGACAAATTTGACAAAAAAGTCGACAATTGAAGCCGAAGTGGATTTTATAAAAACTGGTATAAAGGAAGGCAAATGAGGCGCATGTTAAGGAACATTTAGATCTCTGTTGTGATTACAACCGACGATTTGTTGTTCCAACATCCTTTATGTCTCCCAAAATGCCACAATAAAGCAGCAAACAAATATTTACTCGTTGTCCGACGTTCATTTATTGATAACGTGAAATTTGTTGGTTTTCAACACTCAAATGTCGTAATATCAATGATTTGCAACATTTTCAAAGTCGTTGCGCCTATTTGGGCACACATAAGCATTTTATTGATGGGAAAACAGGTTCCTCATTTAGAACCCAAAATCTGCAAACTAACTTTTACACAGGTGTTGCTAAAACATTTAACTTTTAAATTACGTTTTGTACAATTTCAGATCTGTGAACCGTTTAATGGGTTTCTTTAAATCACATCATATTTCTGGCAAAAATTAAATTAAATCGCATCAGTCATGAATCGAAGTTTAAACAAAATTGCAAATGTTGATAAAACGAAAATTAATGTCTAATTTTGTTATCGCTTAAAATCAAGAATTTGAAAACTTCATGAAAACAATGAAAACGCGTGAATATTGTTTCAATTCTCGTCTGCGATCGAACACAACAACTTTTCATCTCAATTCTTTGTGTTTAAAGAAATTATCTTTAGTGATGTGTTCGAACGACGTTACTTTTGAACAAATTCTTTTCGAAATACAATCCATTGGTGAACTGTACAGTTATCCGTTAAATGAACATTCGTATTCAACGCGAAAGATATTCACCAATGTTTCAGAGAGTGACTTTAAATGTAATGAAGAAGATTGGAAGGACATTGAAGATCTCATAAACGGAGAAAATGAAAACGAAAGTAATTCAAAGAAGCGTAAGTTTGCTGCAGAAGAATATGAAGAAAGACTCGAAATTTTAGAATGCGCTGTAACGTGCTGTGAACTGCGTTTGCATCGACTAACACAAGAAACGATTGAATACGCAATGAAGGGCAACGCGACTGAAACATTAATTGCGTTGAAACAATTAGAAATGATTAAGAGGAGAAGTAACGCTGAACAATGTTGCAGTGTTTGCAACAAATGCTACGCGACGAAAACGGTGCTAAAAAATCACATTCTCACAGTACACTTGAAAGTGAGGTCATATGGCAATGTTTCAAAGCTGAAGAATCACGTGCTTGAGAAACATACTGAAGTAGAAAACGAAAATTATTGTACATACTGTGAAAAATCATTTCACAGCCACAGACTGATGATGGGTCACATAAAATCACACCGACACTAAAGAAGAATTAAGTCTCAAGTATTCAGAGGTGTAATCTTGTAAATAGTTATACAATACTTTCAATAAAGTGTTACACAATAATTTGATTCTTTTGTTTATTAATAATTGAACGCTTAAAATACTTTTGAGGCTCGTCTTGAAAGCATTTTAGCCGAGCAGTGGTCCAACAGGGGAACCCTTAAGAATTCCGACAACACCTCCATTTTTTATGTTTCTTCCCAATAATAGTCCATCAGTTGCATCAAGTAGCTCATCCAGTGTATCTGCATCGCGCTTGTTTCGTTTCAGTTGCATTGTACTCCATTCTTTCTGAAATGTCGTCTGAAACGGTTCGTCTTCATCGTAATCAACGAGTGGAAACACTATGTGTGAATGTGGATCTAAGAATATTGTTACTCTAAAAAGTTCAAGTAATATATTAAAGAAACTCTAAAACTTACTTTCAGTGGAATAAACACAAAGTGCAGCAAATAGAAGTACTACCAATGCTTTCATTTTGATTCATTGGATTGCATGTTATTTTTTAAAAATGATCGTCTCTGCTTTTATAGTTTTAGCATCGCGTGCAATGAAATTCAAAATTAATTTAAAATATTAATAGAAGCAGTTACTAATGTTTTGTGTGCTCAGCAATCGAAATGTAAACAAACAAAAGAACAAAGCCAATCAATCTATCAAATAAAATTGTTCATTTTATTTTATTGCGAAAACGTGTGCGCAATGAATGAAAAAACCATAAATGGACAATCGGCACGAGAAGCTACATCATCAACATAAAACAAAATGTTTAAAGTTCTTTTATTGATAACAAAATAATACAAATGAACTTCTTTATTTTTCGGTAACATATGTGAAATGTGGATATAACGGTCTTTTTGGTTTATCGTCGGTGATTTCAATGTCAATGCTTCCTAGGACATCATTTAGTGAACTTGAAACGAAGGAGATTACAATTGTTTCATTTCTCGGGAATTTTGTTTTGATAGCCAATCGAATAGCAACTTTTCCGCCAACCGCAACATCTTTTAAAGTGATCACTTTGCGTTCAACTCGAGTTCCTTCGTAAATGAAATAACATTTTCTCAGCGGAATTTCTAACGGATTGTCAAATTCAGCTTGAATGAGAAATTCCTCGTTCACTTTCGCTGTTTGCGGACCTGTAATGCGCAAAGTTGGTGTTGAAAACGACAACGTTTGTTCAGCGTGATCAAAAGATCCATCCTGATTTGTTGCAACCGCTTCAATGCGAATTAAATAATAATCTTCCATTTTTCCAATGTACTGATTTTGATTTAATATGAAATCGAATCCTTGTTCTGAAATAAAATTGTCTTTGAAAATGTTGTCGAAACAAAAATCATTGATTTTTTGCGAATTTATTACATACTCGAATTAGGAGCAATCAAAATGTTGTTGAGTTGCTTATCGATAATAGTTTCGTCGTCTACTCCATCGTAGAAAACGGAGGTTAATTTTAAGCCTAAAGTTATTTTTTGCTGTTTCATTGACAAATTTATAACGTGAACAACAATTTTTACTTTAGAACCAATTTTCGCTTTTTTCACCGCCGATATGTCAACTTTTATTTTATGTTGAATAGATCGTGGTGCATACAATGACGGAGGTTTGATTCCCAAAACCTCAGCTGCTTTTTTGTAAGATTGTCGTTCTTCAGGTGTTCCTTCTTTCGGTTTGTATAAGTGAATAATTTCTTCTCCAAGATTGCTGCCTATAGCTTTTGTAAGAACTGATGTTCCAATACTACAATCAACAAGTTAATCGAGCGTACATGAATAACCCGAATTTCAACTTACTTATCTGTCTTAATCTTAATAATTTTTTTACCTTTCCAAACCACATAATCTGCATTCATTTCACTGTAAATAACATCGCTGTCATAAAATTTGTCAATTTGACTCAGTCTAACTGCTTTTGTCGGCGCTGGACCGTTTTGTAAGAATCCATCACGAATTCGTTGTGGAGTGCCATCAAGCTCCTGCCACTTTCCGAACAAATCATTATTCTTTAAATCTTGGTTTCGAGACATCCAAACTTCATTCCAAACATGAAAATTCCACATGGAATCACTTCGCGATTTATCGTAAAATCCTCGATTATCATAATATTGATCGACTGTTAAATCGGTGTCGTGATCAATAGCCGAGTCGAACGCGGTTATTGGTCTCGCTGGAATACCAAGCGCTCTAAATATGGTTGTTAAAACTGCTGAGTACACCCAACACTGTCCATATGCAACCGGCATTCCACCGCTTCTGTAATAAGATTCGAGTATTTGTGCACTGCCAGTCCAATCGATTGGTGGTGTCGCTTTTTTGTTTTGAAATGTTTCGTATGGTGGTCCCCACTTACCGACCAATACCCCTCCAATTCTAACTTTTGGATTGTAGTTAATCTGAAAAATACATATCTTAATTACTTGTATCACTATAACGACCATTTTACCAGCAGTTTCATTTCACGAGTTACCCGAACCGGGTCACCTCTTTCTTCTGCCGTTAGCGCCCCTTTACCCAATATAAACAAGACTGCGTCTAAAATTCCTTCTTTAAACTGAAGAAAGTTCACTAAATTTGATTTTAATTATGTTATTTACTTGATTGAAAAACCAAGGTTTTGCACCATCTGGAGCTTTCCATTTAAATAACATTCCTTTCTCATTTAAGACATATTCTTTTATCATTCTTTCATCACCCATAAAAACGTAATCAGCTGTAAAAATGAAAATTGTCAACAAATTGTTCTAATTTAGTGTTTATGTACTTACAAGCTACCCAAGGATTAAAAAGTATGACTATTCTATTGGATACACTAACTTTATGTAGTATTCTTCCTGATCTGTCTTTTAAAATTAATCCTAACTTCCAGACACCAACAGGCGCGTGTCCAGGTATTAAAACTTTAATGTTAACTGATTGCGGTGCTCCGTTTTCCGTTATTTTCCAATTTCGCTGGTTATTTGATGGCAACAGAATAACCATTTTGTCTTTCAGTGTTTCTGTGTGTTTAAAAACAAATAAAAAATGATACAAAAACTACTAATTCTGATAAGAAACACTCACGGAATGTGAATATAACGTCAACCAAATGACCACTGAAAGCAGAATCGAGGTCAACTCTGAACTCAAAAACCATTCCTCTTCGAATGATCACATCGCGAATGTTATCCAAGTAATCGTAAAACATTGCTGTTCTATGCTGATAAAATTGTTCATTTTTAAAGTCAAGATCAATAATTTTCGTTGCATCGCAAATTTGTACCACTATTAAGAAATTAGCGATGAACAATAATTTGCATAATTTTCGTAACAACATTTCCATGAAAATAAATGAAGTGTTACGAATTAATGAAGATTTTCGAGAAAGTTTGATGAATAAAAATTAACAAATACACTTTTTGCATCAATAACACAGGTGAACAGTTTCATGTTTTCGTTTAATGGTAATTAAGAATTGTTTGTGTCGCGTATTTTTCAAGCTAATTTTCACCTATTTTTCTTGTAAAACTTTGGTGAAAAGTAATCATGACGATGATTTAATCAAATCGTGTATGATGTGCATTCATCAACAATCAACATTCGAAAATAAAATTAAACAATCTCAACAAAATTTCAAATGAAAACAAATTTATTTAAAATCATTGAATCGCAATTTTTATTGTGGGGCTCAATTTGTGCGAAAAAACAAAGAATGAAAATTTTGCAAAAAAGTGAACGCAGAGATAAAAGAATTCGTAAAGAGTTCAACCAACGACTCCAGAACCGACTGGTAACCCATGAACAAAGCCAACGACACCTCCGCGGTCTCTGTCCAACAGGTATGCGTCTCCTGAATCATAAAACACAAGTTGAATTTCATTTAGAAAACTAAAACTGACCATCTAACGAGCCGTCCAACGATCTGTCCATTGTTCTATATCGGCGTCCGTAGCCTCCGTAACCCATCATTGAACCGTAGCCACCCATCATTGGCAATGCATTGTTCACTGAAAAGTGTTTACAATTTTTACATTCATGCAATTCGTGCATATTTTCAAAACTTTACTTTCGATCAAAACAATACAAAATACGTAAAACACGGCAAAATAAGTTGACTTCATTGTAGTTGTTCAAACTGAATGATGTTTTCATTTTTTAAATTCCTTTTTATACCAACCAAACAAAACATTGAAGTTTTTGGTTGTTGTTGGTTTAAACCGGAATAACACAATAATTACCAATATTTGCTCAAATGTCTTTTATGACATTGTAGTGTAATAGGAAATAATTTTTCATGTGAAATAAAAATTGATCACAAAAGAAGCAGTAGTTTGAAAACAAAATCATTTTTTATTTTTATTGTTCACTTTTTTACCCAATTGAGAATAAAAAACCGCAATAAAAGGATTAATTAGGATTATTTTCAAGGTTACATCACATGTTATATCATAACACTTGTTTGTCGAATGTTTTCGATATCAAGAGACAACTATTTTTAAAGTGCAGTTTAAAACGCCTACTTTGGTGGCTTATATACCCTTCACCGACAATTTAAAACAATGTAAATTCAGCATTAGACCTTGGTAATCATGCTGCCTAACCGCACCAGTGATTGAGAAGTTACCCCTTGCTGTCGTTTGCATTTTAAAATTTACCACTTTGCAATAACTGTTAATAACAAAATTGCTAAAAGACATATAAAAAATTGTCTGAATATGTTTTGCATGCTAAATAAAAAATATTAAATGAACTTTGAAATTATTTAAACTATTTTGTTATCAATTTCGAGAAATCAAAAATTAATCTTTTAAAACATGCATTTTGTTGAGGCGACAATTAGCAACAAATTATCGCTTCATTTCAACCAATTGCTTGCGTCTGTTAACATTGGGGCTATTCTAGACAACTATTTAACTGCGATGGGACACAAACACAATTTCAAAGTTCTTTCGACGTTCGTAGTGTCAACTTGTGAAAATGACAATCGATTTGTACTACATTCCCGATTCTCCGAACTGTCGTCCCGTTCTGATGACAGCAAAACATTTGAAAGTGCCACTAAATTTGAAAATAGTGAAACTTTGGGAAGGAGAACATATGAAACCGGAATATGAGAAAGTATAATTAATTTCAGAATGTTACGTGTTTTAAACTCCTTTTTGTTTACAGTTGAATCCACAAAAGTGTGTACCAACATTAGTTGATGATGGATTCGTTCTCGGTGAAAGGTATGCTAACTAATAATTATCCATTTGTGAGTTACTTATGACAATACTTCTACAGTCGAGCAATTATTTCGTATTTGGCTAACAAATACGCACCTGACAGTGACATTTATCCGAAATGTCCAAAGCAGAGAGCCGTTGTGGACCGAATGCTGTACTTTGACATCGGATCATTGATGAAATCAATCTGGGATTGGATTGCTCCTCAAGGATTCGAAAAGAAACCTCCGAATGCAGACCTCGAAAAAGCATTTGTTAAACATTTAAACATTTTAAACGATCGATTCTTGAAAGAACACAAATATGTGGCCGGAGACCATTTGACAATTGCCGATTTCGCAATCCTCTCCTCAGTGACCACACTGTTCTCATTGGACTACGATTTATCGAAATATGCAAATATTACGTCGTGGCTTGATCGTTTGGAAAAGCAACTTCCATTCTGGAAAGAACATGTTACTGAACCAGTGCATGAATTTAAAAACTGGATTAAATCAAACGCTTAGGTTTTGATTCAAATGACAGTTTTATTGATTGACAATAAAGTTTCTTTTTGATAACATAAATAGTTTATTTCTTTATTCGCTATTTTATAATAGTAAGAATCCATTAATATGCTGTTCTGCATTTTGACTATGACTCAGCATAATTAACAAGTAATCAACAGAGCAGAAGAAAAGAAGCACATTATTATTTATTGAAAACGTTTGTTAATTGTGCACTTCACGGACAAGGTTTTAACAAATTTTATTCATTATCCTAATAATTCGTTAGTCACATTAGTTTACATTTTAAATATCTTATCTGTACTTACGCTGACATCTTCCTTCACTATCTCCACTGTATTTTGATTCTGTTATTTGAAAGAGACATTATTTTTCGTCAATAAATACAAGTGAAAACATAAATGCGCAAGACAAAGCCTGCGATTCTCGCAGGGAATAATTAGGACCCATGGAAGTGGTAAATGATGTATACAAAAAGGGTATCTCAGATCACTCTTTAAAATTCTACATGAATGTTCTTACTTCATAATGATGCAAAACAACCATAAAAAAGGAATGTTTACAATGCGAAATTAGACGATGTCATGAAAACTAAAATGAAGCGACACTAATGGCCTAATCGATAATATGAAGTACACTTATCGATAAAATGCATTCAGCAAAATTCGAGTAACCAAAATTCGTTACATTGGTGTCATCGTCGGTTGAATGTTCTTTTTCTGCTTTTAAGTAATGTTTTGCAGTAACAGACAACGATTCACTGAAAAATACTAAGAAAGTTGTAATTGTTAATTATAACGGCTTTTTATTTGTGAAACATTGCTAAATTGAATACAAATTTACTTTTTAAAATTATTCGGACAGAAGTGCAAGCTGAGATCGTTTGAAAGCTCATTTCGGGCAGACATCAATCACAGAC
>NCKV01000489.1:0-17255 GCA_003675905.2 Leptotrombidium deliense
GACGCAAAAGGAAGTGAATGAATCGTCTCTGAAGTACCCATCGGAAGTGCACAGTCCTATAAATAACTCTTTGAATTTGCGGAATTATGAAGGTACGCAACGTAAACATTGTGATGTAATCAGTGTACCACTGACCTCAATAGTATCAATAGTAACCTGAAAAGTTGCAATTGTATCTCAAGTGTTTTTCGGATTTTCCAGCTTTAGATTAGAAAAGCGTGTGTAAAAGCCTGAAAGCCTCTCAGGGAATCGAGCGAATCCTTGCACAATTTTAACCCTGACCTAAAGAATTAAGGGAAATGCAGAACCGATTTTCAGGCACATTGACTGTTGTTTTCGAACTGAATTCAATTTTGTCTCTTCAATCTATTAGCTGCAATTAATAATTTCTTGTATTAACAATCGAAAACAAAACGAAGGCCTTCGAGTTGCAACGCATTGCCGAATGTGTGGCTTACGTGACCACCGATGTTCTGTCCCAAGAGTCGCCGCAAGGCTCTCAATTCGGGAATCCCGGTACAATCGGAATTGCCTTGAACTTGTATTTAATGCAACTTGACTGCTGTTATTCAATTGAATTGTCTCGATGAACTTGATAAGGTCGAAACATGCTTTCATTGATTGCATTACATATTGTTGATGCAATATTTTGATTTTTTCGTTCATTACTCATTCAATCAATATTTTCAGGAGAGACTTGTGTTCATTTGGCTGTTAGGAGTGGCAACGAGAAACTTTTGGAACGGCTGGTTGCAGCAGGAGCCGATGTGAATGCTCAGGTTTGTCAGTGTTTTTATTCTGTGGTTTATGTGACGTATATTTAATGTTTACAGGAAGCGAAGAGCGGTAAAACCGCGCTGCACATTGTCGTTGAGAACCAAAAGATTCACGTCGATATGGCCCAATGTCTGCTAAGCGATTGCAAAGCAGACGTTAATATCGTTACTTATTCCGGTCACACAGCAATGCACACTGCAATGAATATGCTTGTCGCGAATCCGAACAGCAACAGACTTCGACTATTAATCCACTTACTGAAAGAATTTGGTGGAGATGCCGTCCCGCTGCCGCTAGATTTGGAATCATGTGACGAGTCCGATGACGAGGTAATTACCGCAACAGCAGCTTCTGGTGTGATGTGGGGGTTTCCGAGTTGAGTAATCACTGAAAACTGGGATTCCTTTCCGTGAAGGCTAATTACGATTCGTGCAAAGCATTAATTAGTACGTAATTCTCTTTGTTATTACAACAGAATCGTGATGTGTGTGTGCACTTGCATTGTTGTTGCACGTTCTCCCATTCTTCCTCATGTCTTGCATTTTGTGTCCCTCGCATTTATCGTTTAACGTTAAAACAGTCGATTAAATTGAAATCCGTAAATCCCCAGAAAGTTAATTTTGATTTTATAATTTCATAAAATTGTTTACCAGTGAAATGAGATGTGAGAAGTGAGTTTAATTGACGTTTGTTTGCAATCACACAGATAGTTAGTTACACAACACTCACTCAATTAGTCATTATAGATTCGATATTTAACTGTGAACATTAATTTGACAGGTTAATTCAAGAGATGAATGTTACGCAACCTTATGATTACTTAATGGACGTAACGTGCACTTAAGTCGTTAGCGGTGTTTGCTTGGAATAGTATCGCTGTGCCGTCGACTCTGGACACCATTTGTATCAAACACTTGTTACCACTTAACGATCACCGAACTGTAACATAACACCTGAACGAATGTCTCAACTGATCTTGATACGACTTATTTGGGTTCAAGTATAAAATTTTATTGTAAACGTACATTTTATTGTTGATTAAACAATTATTACTTCAACACATAACTTTCGAGTATATTTTTCTCAAATGAAATTAATTTAATTATATTTCCACTAATTTGCGTCTGCAATACCTGTAATAACAAAAAATCACTATTTATATTGCTTTGAAACACTTACATTATTTGGATTGTCATAACTTGTAATAAGCAGATCGCACCTCGTTGACATAAATAAATCAATTCTATTTTGTAAATGTTTGTATTTTTCACTTTCCGTTGCAAAAAGTTGGTCACTATTGTCAATCAAAGACTCCAGTTCGTCTGAAAATAATTTCACGTGTTGTGAATCATGAATCATGATTCATGATTGCAAGTGCAGCAACATAAACGTAATCAACTTACTTTGATTCATGTGAAAAATGCGAAGAAAAGCCAGTAAATTCTTATCCATTGCACGATTTTTTGCTTTTAAGATAAACTTGTCTGCACTGAAATTGTTGACTGTTAAATGTTGCTGTATTTGTTGCGTAAACTTACACTGGTACATTAACTTGCTTACAAAGTTGAGATTTAAGTGCAAACAGAGGATCATTTTTACTGATTCCCAAATTAATGTAAATGAAATCATTTTCATTATCATCAGCGACAAATCCGTTGTGTATTAAAAATTCAGCATTTGACCGATTTCCATAAAAGATTGTTATCTTAAAAGAGTTACAAAAAAACTTTCACTTTTTATGATAAATGCGATATATGACGAATTAAATACGTATGAAAAAATGAGGCATTATTGGGCTCATCGACGAAGAACGTAAAATGAAACTTTGTAAATATGATTGATTCAATAGGAAAAGATGACACACCTGATCGCCGGAGGAAAAATGTTGCATTGCATAACAAACAATCGCTCCTCTTTCATTGCAGTAATCTGTGGATTGCTGCAAAACAGAAAACAGTTTAACACGTCGTTTCCTCAACAGTATTAACCTTTCCACTTTTATGGTTGCATAAATCCCAAAGCGGAATAAGAGCGTTAATCATTGTTGAACCGTCAGTGGAAGGCACAAAGTTTTGCCGTGTCATTGCTGTGCTTATTCCCCATCTATATTAAAGCACACAAACAGAACATTTTTACTATTTCATACCTTTCAATAACCGTTCACTTTACATCAGTTATAATAGCAAAATTGTTAAAACTGTGAAAATGTTTGTTATTGTGTGTCCAATTGTGCTGCTCTCATCATTAAACTTTTTAATCGATTGCCACGAACAATTTCACAAAACAAGCTCTTCACTGCGAAATCATCAAAATGTGAACACAGATTCAGAAGTGAACGCTTGGAGACCTCAGTACATTCCATTCGTTAATGTGCAACAGAGTGATGATTTTTACTCATCAATTAAAAATCAGCAACCTTCGTTGACAGCAAGCTATCCGTACTCAAACCAGCCTTATGAGCATTCACAACATTTCTACCCAAACCATCACACAACAAATCAACGACCAGGAGCAGCGAAAAGTTTTAATGTACAGCAATCACATGCCGTGAATAACCAACAACCAAGACATGCAACACACCAACACTTTGAGAAGCCTCAACCGGAAACAATGCCTATTTTAAGTGTAACCCCCCAATTTAATGATCCAGTACCGTATGATAGACTTTACATTCACAGCGGATATGAACAAGAGTCTACGAAACCGAACATCGATGCTGGTTTCTTAAAAGATGAGACAATGACCAGAAACTCAAATTTGAGTAAATCGTTGGCTGATCATCGAGAAAGAAAAACAGACGCTTTAAATGCAGCATTTGAAAACAAAAGCATCGATAAACTGTCAGCATCATTTGACCAAAAGATTATTATAGTGGTTGCCATTGGAATATCAGTGATAATGACATCGTTTTCACTACTGTCAATATTCATTGTGTATAGAAAAGGAAGGCAAATTGATACATTACAAGAAGAAAGGGATTGGAGAAGAGCTTATGCATTTCAAAGACCATTTTTATCAGAAACTCACCGTTGGTGAAATTGCATTCAATTTGTTGTGCCAACTTACCGGTAAAGATTAAATGTGAATACATTTTTCATTGACAATTTACTGGCAGCAGAGGACGGTGTGTGCAATTGCTTCCAAAAATAAGCATATTGTCGAAATATATTTCGACATAATTTAACTGCTTCCTGCAACGCAGTGGAACCCTTTAAAAGTTTCATTTGTTCGTGTGTGTAATATAAGGGCGTTGAATAGTGCGATGGACATATTGACAAATAAGGTTTCCAAAATGAGTCTCCTTTGCAATATTCTTCAATGATGTGCATAGAAAGAAGAACATTTGGCATTGATTGCAGTATTGGATCAACCTTTGCAAACGTGGCTAAAATTAAATGTCTCACAATTATTAAAGTGCTTAGAAACGAAGCGAAATAAGTTAACCTTTACTCCAAAATAAATAGCAATCATTTTTTTCCATCGTTAATTACCTTTGCTAAACTTATTAACAAATTGTTATAATAAATGAATTTACAACTTCACGCAGAATGTAAATCTTTCATCAAAACATTTCGAAACCGGTTTATCCCCATTGAAACTTGAAGCCAATTGGACTGAATTTATCAGTTGTCATTCATTTTGTTCAAAGTTGTTTTTTCAATTTGAACGCATTTCTAAATTAGTGCGGTTAACGAATCGTATACATAAATACAGCGTTAGTTGTGAAAGTATCATTAAACGGCAAAAGTAAGTTTGTTGAGTATTGTTGCAATTCATTAAAAATAAAAGCCGTAATTTTAGAAAAAGGTCAACTGTGTTTCGCCGGTACACTTACCATAACAATTATCGTTAAAAGCGGTTTCCGTCGACAATATAAGCTTCCTGGGGATAACCAACAGCAGATCATTTTCATTAATGTCTACCCGTGTTTTCAGGCCGTACTCGTTATCCCCATCGCATTTGAAAACTTCAATATTGCTGCAATCGATTCCATTATTCTTGCACCAGTCAATAAACGAATCGAAGTGCGCCTCTCTGTCCGGCAAAGCAGTGCCAACATCTTCTCAATTCAAATTACTTTAAAAGTCAAGGTTATTTATACCTAACCTTTTTCAAGTTCAATCAGTCGCTCAATAATTTCGTACAATTGTCTATGCTCATCAAGAATACTGGACACACTATTCGTCGGCTTCTCATTTGTTGCGAAGTGTAAACATTCTGATGAATCGTCATTTAATGTCAATATTGCAATCGATACTTACTGTCCAAAAGTTCATCGACCAGACATTGAATTCTTTTCAAATTGTGTGTCTTATTTTTCCTCGCTTTCGCCATTCAATCGTTGTTTCAAGCTTTTCGCTTTCGAATCATTCACGCAACGCATACAAACAAAGGGAGTGTCTACACTTGTTTCGGCGCTGCACTCGATTCCGAATACGGTTTTCATTGCAACTTCGTTTCTCTTCGAGCTAAATTACGTGAAACTCATTTTTAAAAAAACTCATCGTTCCAGTCTTTCACTCTTAGCACACACAGCTTCGTTTATAAACTTGCATATATATTGTTTAAAACCAGTTTCATTGCATTAAAAGTGACGCGATTTGATTGTTCAAATAGTTTACCAATTTTGTTTTTAATAGGTTGGAATGAATGCAAAATATGTTAATGACATACAAATTACAGAGCATCTTTGTAATAAACTACGAACACTTTTGAGCAGGAAAGTTATTGTTTTAAAGTGCTCGAAAAAAACCTTAGTTGCGAAATCAGCTTTTAGTGACAAAATTAATGAATGATAGAAACGCCTGTATAATAAAAAAATGACCAAAAATATGAAATTTAATTTTCTTCTTGACTGATCTTGTCGGTATAGTCGAGTGAATAGAGACGTATTTTATTTTCTGTTGATCTGCGAATAAAATTGCGTTTGCTTATGACATTACAACTTATATTTAATTTGAATTATGTTCATTCATGAATGCAGGTAGAAAATTTTATTCAAATACTCTCTAGTTATTTATCAATAATCCTTAGCTCAAAGGATCGACAACGAACTACAAGATTAGATTTAGTCACAACTGGCTAATTATATTCAGCTTATGTGTGCACTTGATAAACATCTTTTGTGACAGAGATGGAGAAAATGTTGTGACGCCTGTGTAATTGTGCAAACCCACATAATGTGCATTTTGGAAAAGGATGTAATAACTATGGTTCAATTAATGTGATCTGATGCAATAGCAATTGTTTTTATTTTTCACAGTAATCAATTTTTTTATAAACAAATTTATTTTCTCTGACAAATCAATGGTTGAGAAAAAGCAAAGAAATCAGTGAAATATGATTACAGCTTCATCATTTGACGTTTAATGGCACTGCAGTGAATACAATTCATTGAATTTTGGTTTCTTATTCAGTCTGCGAGCATAAAAATTTGACTGCTCCATTTTGCAATTACACAGCGAATGCATTTCTAAAATGCTTTGTTTTCAATACTTTGCATCATTCGCAGTTGTGAGCATATTTTTCTTTGCCATGTAAAGCTTTGGACAAAATAATGTGTTTATTTTCAACGTTGAATAGCCGATGTTGAAATTGGAGAAAACAAGATTATTTTGTCCAAAACTTTATCTTTATTCCAACTTTAAAATGTATGCAATGAAATTGTGTCTGAATTTAGTGTGCGAATGCTTGCATTGTATTTATATGCAAAATTCACTTTTCTAACGCTTCATCAGCTACTTCATCCCTTCTTTTATTTTACACACTCTTTTTATTATTGATTTTATTGCGAAAGTAGACTGAAAACGAATTTTAGTTGAGTTATTGTGAAAATATGAAATGCAAAGTCGACATTGTGTAATGCAGTGGTCTGAGAAAGATGACATCAAATCTGTCCGATTTATTTATTCCGTGACCAGCAAGCTACAAATAAAAAGTGACTTGCAATTTATTTGCCTTACCCTTTTGAAGCATAATTTTAGAAACAAAATATTAGCTGATTATTTGACAGATCGTTGAAATAATGATAAATGATATTATTTTTGTCTCAAGCGTCGTTTATAAACAATTTTCCATTGCAATAAAAGCAGTGAAAGTTATCTGTGAAATTTGAAATGTCATTCATTTTGAAAAATTTATGCGACTTGAATTTATTACGAATTTTATTTGCAACACAACGTCGCTTTGCTAACTTCAATATATATGTTCGCATTTGTTGCTTTGCATATGTTGCTTAAATTGTGTCATACATATTTGCTTCATTCATTTATTCTGTATTTAAATCCATTTTTATCTGTAAAGGGGTTAACATATAGTTTTAAAATTGAAATTGTATGTTTGCACTACTTTCCCATTGAAACAAATGCTAAAATTGACGAAAAACATAACAATTTTATGTCCAAATGTGTAGTTTCACGGTTTAATTATTTTTGCAATTTCGCGATTCACAGAAAGCGATCAGAACTCTTCTAACATTTCACACTTTTGCTGCAATGATTGTGTCGAGTGGTTTCAGTGTTACGAGAATATTAATAAACAAATTTAACTGCAATCAATTTTGCTTGCTGCAAAGTGAGAGCACTTATTTTATTTTGCTTTTATAATCAACTTCAATGTTCAAATATCAAACGACTGTTATTATTGTAATTTGCATTTAAATGTCTGATATTATTTAATCTGAATGCACGCATTTGGTTGTTTTGTGCGAAAGTAATGTTAATAGTTATAAAAATATAATTATCGATGTTCAACTCGTGCTTCTCGTGCTTAAGTGATTTTAGGATTAATTTTGGACAAAAATCCTCTTAACGTTCGCATTGTCGACATTATGTGAATATTGTTTCAAAGTGAATCTGTTTTGCAGTTACTCGATTAAACTTATTTGCTTCTCTAATGTTTCCTTGTCGAATTCGTTAATCTGCGACTTTTAATTACACTTAAAATCGGCTTTTTTATTACTTTTATCGAAAAGATATTTAGATTTAAAGTACATTTGTTTGCGTCGCTGAGGATTAAATGTGACATTGAAAATAATTCGAATCACAGACAACAAAATAGTAATTAGAATATTGAGAAATGTTGAATGTCGACGACCTAAGCAGTGCAGTTCATCAGCAGCCTTGAATGTGCAATCATAGTTTTGTTGTTATTTAATTTTCTTCATTTTCAAGCAAACACAAAAATATTGACGAAAATGGAAAACGTTGAGAACTGAGAGCGAATGGTGAACATAACGCTTGCGCCCATTTATTGGACTCGCTTCTCGCGTTACACAAAATTTGTTTCCAAATTGTTGCATGAAAACTGTTCTCTCAGTTTCACAGTGAATATCGCTTCAGAACCGAACAATTGGTTCCACAATGTCTAACAACAGAACATTAACCGATTTTCCGTCCGATAATTATCTGTTAGATCCAAATATGACATTGGAAAATGCGTATCCTGAATTTCCGCCGTATCCTGACTTCAGCCAAATAAATTATGTCAGATTCTTATTCATAATTCTTTATTTTATTGTTATGGTTCTATCGGTATTCGGCAACGCTGCTGTTTGTTACACCGTTCTTTCGAACCGAAAGATGAAAACAGTGGTCAACTTTTACATCGTCAATCTGGCGGTTTGCGACTTTTTGGTTGGCAGCTTTGTTTTGCCGGTCAAATTGTTGGAATTGACCGCTCCTGCTGAATGGGGAGCGCTGAACGACACTCTCTGCAGCGCTATGTTCTTTCTACAGACTATCTTCGTCTTCGCCAGTGTATTAACACTTGTTGCCACCTGTTTGGAAAGGTACGTTCAATATCTTTTATCTCATCACATCACGTTCCCTTTAACTTCGCACATCAGTTATGCTTTCTTCGCAAAACTTAATCGCAATCAGTTATGCGAAGGTGTTTTCAATGAAAATTTAATATTAATTTTTTGATAATTTACAAAATTGATATCTTGAAGCCAAAGTAAACTGTGTACGTCTTCGATGTTTCTGTTTATCGTTTAATTAACGAAATTTAATATAAATCAAATTGAAATGCAATTTTCAATGAGATTGAAACTGGGAATTACTTTCAACTTTTTGAATATTAATTATTATTTGCAAAATAAATTAGTGAATATATTTTTTGATTGCAATGAATGCATTACACAAATGCAGACATTTGAATGACATGAACGCAGCGCAAATCCATTCACAATTTATGCATCTCTTTTATTGCATTCAATCGTTGAATGAACACTTTATTGATGTCAATTGCTTTGCATATTATATTTGCTTATTTTATGTAAAATTATTGCGACGTTACAAAGTTGAAAAAAATACATTTACACAAGAAATATTAAGAAACTCGTGTTGTTTACAAAATAAAGAGAAATATAGATTATTTCGTTGCGAAACTGTATTTATTAAATACAAAGTATAAGCGAAGTAAATAAATATGAATGTGACGAAAGTCTTCCGTTTTTTGCTTCTCGAAAGAACGATACAATGAACATCCATTAAACATCGTTTTATGAATAAGCATTTTCGTATTGCCTGCATTCGTGATCAACATGCTATTTTCTGTTTGACCACTTACAGTGAATCAGATAATGTTGCAATAAGATGAAATGATAAAATGTGAAATTTGTCTATTTAAATCACGTTTTTCGCATTGAATAAGTGTAAAATATTTGATCTTTTCATCCGTTTTCACTTTCATGAAGTGATTCAAAATTGAAAACATTTTTTCTTCTTGAAAAGCTTTTAATGAAAAATATTCTTTTGCTTCAAAATTAACTTTCTTCACAAAACAAATTTCACGTTTTTTCCATGTGCGGAAAAAACATTTATAATGAACTTTTCAATATTCCCGAGATCACGATTCTGTAGTTTGTTTTCAACGATTTCTTCATTGCGTCACACTAAATTTATAATTTTTAATGTTACGCATTTTTCGATAACATTATTTTCTAATATTTTTCTCAATATAATTTTCTGAATTGAAAAACATAAGAGATGTAATTAGATATTGTTGTTCATTACTTTGCTCTTTAAAAAAATTCATATTTTTGTGCGACATTCCGTTTGAACACAATTTGAAATTGATTTTATTGTCTGGAAAATGTTTGCAATTCGACGATCACAAACGAATGATTGCAGTTGATCATCAATTTATTTCCTGCACATCTTAAACTTTAAATTACTGTTCATTTCAACTGGTGCAACTGTATGCAACAGTGTGTTGCAATAAACAGTAAAACATTGAACAATTCCTGTGATTTATAGACGATTTGTCTGTCTGTTCATGATTTTTGTCTTTGCCAAATGTCTGCAAAAATAAGTGACCTTAAATGTTTATATGTAACGATGGACACTTAATTAGTTTTCATACTAATCTCTGTACAGCTCTCTTCCATCTCTTTTGCCTTGAAATCCTCAAATCCTACGTTAATTAATAGTTTTTTTTAATTTGCCGAGTTAGTTCTTAAAATGTTAGTTAGTTGAACAATTTACTATTAACATGATTCTAAAAGCAAACCAGATCACCTTAAAAATAAAAATTACATTAAAAGTTACTTGTAAATGAATAAAAAGCATTAAATTCAGTAATTGTGCAACGATATGTTATTTCAGCTTGAAATGAACATTTATTTACCTTTGTTGCGTTGCATAAATGAGAATGTGAATGTGAATAGCGAAACATAAAGATGAACACATTTTGTGAAAAGTTTTTGGAGACACAAATGTTTCGCTATTAATATTAATGTCGCATTTCATTTATCGTTCAATTAATTCTAAGAAAGTAATTCAATGAAAAGGGCGATTTAACATTTCTTGGGAGATCTGTTATTCTTCACTTTAATGCAAATGCATCAATTCGTATCATTTTTATGCATGTGTCTAACATTTGTACGTAAACAGTAATCTATCAGTGACTTCAATTTAACGTGGTTAAATTATGCAAAAAAAAGTCATGCTAAATGGTGTATGTATGATGAGCTCAATAAAATCACGTCGAACTTGTTGGATAGCAATGTGAGAAATGTGGCGTAAATATCAGTGATGTTTGACGATGCTGAAAAAATTGGCAGCACTTGCAACGATGCTAATGATAAGAATTACACAATGATTAAAGAAGCTTCGTTTGTAATGATATTTTTCTCTTGATAATGTGTCTTATAATTTATTTGCTTTTATTTTTCGGAAATGAACGATTAGCTAATTTTTTATTATGCTTCATTTAGTGATTTATGAGCTATTTTATTTTTTTAATACTAAATTGAGTTCATTTTGGTGACAATCTGCAAATTAAGTGTGATTACTTTGCCTTTTATAAAGCCATGGATTGAATGTTCATTAACGATTCATGCAATAATATCGATTATTGAACGTGAACAGTAAAAAGAACGCGAATTCATCTCGCCATTAAAAAAGGAGATTGAAAGTGAAATGAAAACGTCACAATTGAAGGACAGTGTAGATTAATTGTGAGCAAAGATGATTTAATGTGATTACTGTGCGCACTTTCTCCCATCAGACTCTCAGCTGTCAGTTACAAATCATGTTTTCTTTATGCTTCAAATAATAATCGCGTTGAAAAAATAAAAGCTGAAATTTATGAAGCGCAATATTTCAAAAAGACTCTTGACTCGAAAACAAAATAAAGCAAAAAAACTGTAGATGAGCTTATATAATGCATATAATGTATTCTCGTATTCGCCTGTTTTATACGAAGCGTACTGTGTTGCAATTCAGCATCGTTGATATTTATAGCGTTTTTTAGTTACATTTGCAATCGCGACGATTTTTAATGAACACTAAACTAGAAGTATGCAATCACAATAAAATGAAAATTGTTTCGAAATAACACGGTTTCATTAGAACATTTCGCGTTTATTTCATCTCATTGCCTGAATTAATTTAATTGATGAGTCGATTGAATTAAACGCCTTTTCCAAGCTTGGTATAATGAATGAAACATCGAAGCTGTTTCATTCGCTGATTAATAATATTGATTAACAACTGTTAACTATAACATTATTCTCAATTTCATATTGTTGTATTCAATAATAAATTACTGCTTCAAATAACTTGAGGCTAATAATTTCATATTTAACGATTACACCAAGAAGAAAAGTTTCTTGAATAAAATTTTAAATTAACGTTGACAATTTCATTCGTCATCAATCAATGTAATTAATCTTATTGAAACTTTCGTTTGTTTGAGAAATTGAATTTTAAGTTTATTGAAACATTTTTTATTACCCCACTGTACATGTACTCATTGATCATTTGCATGTTTCGTTCACATATTACCGATATCTATAAAATTTTCATTTCGTTTCGTTTTTTACGAATTAATGTGCAGTAATCACAATATGCATAATTTTTACTGCGCTAACATTTGGAAAAGTTCACTGATCTTTTTATGTGCTAATTTAATCTCATAATTTAATTAATTGTAATTTCCAAATTGGAAATTCCAATTTAGAATTGAAACCAATAAACATTACCAAGTTTGACAGTGTTTCGCAATACATGTATTTGACAAGGCAAAAACCGTTTTGTTATTTGTGCGATATTTTAATTAATTGACATAAAACAGCGATGTTCTGGAGTTGCTTCTTTATAAATTGCTTGTCGTGTGGTCGAACAGCGTAAGTAACTAACCACACGTCCACGTATGGTTACAATGAAGCATGTTCGCAATAGACTTTCACTACAGTACTTTATTGTATGTATTTTCAATTACGTTTGAATCTTTGTGAATCACTGTACGTTTGAAAATTCACTTGAACCTGAATTTAATTTCCTTTTTGAAGGCTCTTTTCAATTTGACATTTCATCTCATTTCAATGCATTTGATGTTTAATTTATTTTCTTCTTACAGAAAAACAGTTTAATAGTATTTAGGTAACAATATTAAGTCTGTGTAATCTAATTACAACTTGTGTGTCGGTGCACTTTTATTGCATTTATTGCATTATTGCAGCTGCATTATCTGTATCGACTAAGAAAATCATCAAACTTATGATTTCAGGTTGACTTCAGGATAAATACCAAACAAACCGTTTTTTATTAAATATACTATTCATTATTTAGTTTACAAAAATAACAATCGCGTACGTATGCCTATTATAAAACCTATTGGACCTTTAATAATGTTACTGTAAAATGATTACTATTTATGGATTTCATTCGTATTGACGTCAATGTTGATGTATCGTCTATGATTGTCGTGCATATCGAAAAACAGAGATATTGAGTAAAATGTGAAGTGCAACTTAAAACTGATGGCGAACGTGATCAAGAAAATCTAATTTTCGAAAATAAGTTCTATTTGTTAGAAAAATTCCCCGTTGTATTATTCAGCGATGTTATCTTTTTTGCAATTACTCACTGTGCATTACAATTGTGCCAAAGACACAACGCTCGAAAATATTTACAATTTCGATTCAATATAAATGAACAAAAATAAATAAATCAGAAACAAGCGACTTAATGCAAACTCATTTTATATCATTCATTAATTATTGTTACATGCACTCTTCTCTCGTTATTCTCTTTGCTCAGTGAACAGGTTACTTTACTTTACTTTATTTTTTCTCCATTGCCAATTTGTTTCCAGTTTTAAAGTAAATATTTGTTTTACTGATGCAGGTATATTTAAAAGTTGACTGTTAAGATAATTTTCTGACTAATACTTCATAATGATAATTTCGCGTGCGTAACAATTTCTTTCAGTGAATTCGGAAAAAGTAAACGTCACACTGCAATTTAACCAGAATGTACAATTATTTTTCTTTGTGTTTGCATTGTGTATTTCTAAAGTCGTAATTAATCACATCTCTTTGTTCTCACAATTTTCTTATTTCTGGCTTTTTCGTTACTTCTCTCCTTTTTTAGACATTGCTTATTTTATTTAAGCTCGTAATTATTATGAATGTTTGCGAACACTTTTTCTTTCAAATTACATTTACGCTGCAAACGACGTAAACATGATTAAGATCGTAAACACGACGAAAAATGTCTTTTTTTATTGACATGAGTTTGCGACGTAAACCGCGTGTTTTCTTTCAAACAAGCAAGGTAACATTTCGGAAAATATACATTGACGTATTGATTACAGTATTCGTGATATTTAAATTGAAATTGATAATTTGCAGATGCTAATCGCTGGTAATTCAGACAACGCACGCAAAACATTTTGTGTTTACTGTGAAAAGTGATGTGAATTCAATGCACTGCTTCACAGACGCATTGAATTATTGGGAAATCTTCTGTCCTTCGTTTGCACTGGATTTTTCGCTGCTTTTCACTGAAATATTAATATTCACTCGAAGGACGCAATGCTTTACGAGAATGCTGGCACACAATTGTGTTTTTGTTATCTACATCTGTGTTGTAAATCGGATAATACAATTTTATAGACTCGAATATTAAAAAAGTCATAAAACAGTGTCTCTCTGGTTTGATTATTATCCCAATCATTTCTATGACAACAAAAGTCCACATTTTGTGACCATTTTTCTATTTTGCTGTTAAAACTGAGTTTCTGTACGAAATTGAATTTAAAGTAAAAATGCGTTTTGTTCGAAAACAAAGTTTGGCTGCGAAAACGTGATAGTTGAAATTATCACTAAAATTACTTTACGACCATAAAATGGTCACTGAAAAAGTAATGAAATGTCATCGTGAGTGATCGTGAATCGAATAGAAATTCAGCTCAACAGTGCAGTGAAAATGATATTCTTTTAGTATTTAGTTTTGGTATAATTTCAAGACTATGAAAGTCTATGAATTTTAGAGAAAAGAAAATGAATTCGATTTGATACATTATAAGCACGTCGTTAACCACAAGACATCTAATAAAATCATTTTAAAGGAAATACTTCAATGAATGCAATGAATACTTGTGTTTCCGCATTTTTTGCATTGAATAAAAGTAATTCATTTAAACTTTTCAAAAGTTGCAAAGTGTCGATAAAATTGCGAATGTTGTTCACAAAATTCGAGCTGAAAAATAAGTGAAGTAGACGACGCAAAATGACAAAAGACATTGAATTTCTTTTACTAAATTACAACTGTAATTGCGAAGAACATTAAATTCAATTATGTTAGAAATGATAGAAAAAATTGTTCAAAAATTAAATAAGAAAAATGTTATAAGAAATAAGTTTAACGTTTAATTTTTGTGCGAGTGTAAAGAATTCAGCTTGAATCGTGGAAAAACCGAACATTTTTTCAAGCCTCGGTGTAATGTAACTGTCGTTATGTATTTAAAGGCAAAATATTCAATGTTTTAAGCAGGGAAACTAAATCCTGAATTCTTTTATGAAAATGTTTCACAGGTTTTTCCCATAGTTCTGGCATTCAACGAAATCCCCTGTTTATTTATTTTGCAATTAATTTCACAGCTTAAACTTTCCCGTTGTTTGTAACTTCGTATTTTCAACTTTCGTAATCATAATTTGGTGACATTATTTCAAATATTATTTAATTTGCTAAAAGGAACAGTTTCACTGTTTGCCCACTGAATTATTCAAGTAAAACCGAATCTGTGTTTGCTTTGCTTTCAACAATAGATTAACGAGAAAAATGGCAACATTTTGATTACGTGTAACAAAAGCTGCAAAAAACAAAAATTTTAGAACAAACTTCTAAATGAGTTGCTCTGTTCTCAAATTCTTTTCATTAATTTGTAAAGCGATAGCGATTGCTTTGTGAAGATTGACTGTTTCTCACAAGCTCGCAAAATGAATAAAAACAAATTTGAATCGAATCTTGAATTCGAACTCCTTGAATTGCTGAACTTTTCGCAGATGTTTTTCTTTTTTATCGAACATCCAGTAACGTTCTCAAAGAATGACGCTTTGTTAACACACAATTCTTGCCGTGATTTTGTTCGTTGCACTAGAGTAATGTGCTTTTGGAGCAAGTTCGATCATTGCACATTCGACGTCACAAATCTTTTATTCGATTAGTTTTACGAGTGTGTATGCAAAACAGTGAATCCGTAAATGTGTAATGTATGCATGAATGCAGTGCATGTTTAACAATATAACACAACATTTTCTGTTCCATTCAGCTTTTCATTGAATGCAGACAATTACATAAAACTTCCGACAAAATGTAATGTTTTTACATGATTGGCAGAAGTGTAGTATAATGCAAACAAGATGCGATTCATTTTGTCAAATCTGAATATTCTGTCAAATTGTCGATATTCTGGTTAGACTTATAAATCATATGAATTTGAATACATTTTTTCCTAGAACTGTACATTAGCCACGTTTTCTTATTCTTTTTTGTTTGTGCACTCAGTAAATTGCATTGCGTAACAAATTTGTATTCAATCTTCAACGAATGTTTGTCAACGACGAACTTTTATCGCTTTTTTAAGCAAACTCAATTGCATTCAATTTTGAAAAAAGTTTGTTTTACAAATTTGACAACAAAAGATTTACGAAACAGTGTCAAATAATGGTGTGTAAAAATGTCACCACATTTATGAGCAAATTTCGTTTGGGTTACTCTCTAACGTTTGCTTTTAACAAAAATAAAAACTTTTTCTTTGTCAGCTTGCAGCAACACGTCTCCTTTATTTGGGAAAAATTAATTTCAGTGTCAATTCATTTTTCAAAGAAATGCGATAAAAATAGCGAAGTTGTGGTGAAGCAGACGCAATAATTTGTTGATGGAATTTGAAATATCAACTTATTATTCATTTTGCTTTAAAAAATGAAGAAATCTTATGATTATTTTTTTCATACACATTTTATAGGCATATTTTAACATTAATTTTGTATTTTAATATAATCAGAAACGGGACTGAGTAATTTTTCATGTGATCAGTATAGATAATAGTAGAATTTAATGTTTAATCAAAGTAAGCAAAATATTTTTAAGCGCGGTAAATAGTAAGGAAAACGTTGTGTAGTAAATTTTTCGTTTCTGAACAGCGAATTATAAACGGTTGCAGGCATTTGAGAATAAATATACTATGAGTAGGTAAACCCACTAAATAATATATTACCACATGTACTTTCTCATCGACTACAATATTATACTCTATCGTTACTTAATTCAAACACAAATATTTTCGTTGTGCCCAAATATTGGTATCATAAATATTTTGTCTTATTTTCCAATAATCAGTTATATAAAGCAATCAAGCTCAATAGTTTCGCTGTCAATCTCTTATACTCGTCTTGTCGACATTTCAATTTACTTTTAAACAAATTCAATTCACTTTCAATTGAAATGTCTTCTTGAAATGTTTGTAACATTGAAATTCGTAAATAATATATGAGAAAGCAACAACTGTTTTCAAATATTGAAATATGGTATTTTGTGAACATAAAATTTTCAATATTCCGACAAGCGACAATACAATAAATCTTGATATTATCATACAACGGATACAAATTGTGAACAATATATTCAATAAGTGAATGGAAATAGATAAGCACAACTTTTCGTCTGCTGCTAGATTATCATTGC
>NCKV01000490.1:4303-17244 GCA_003675905.2 Leptotrombidium deliense
CAAACAAATAAACAACATTTGACTCTTTTTTGATTTTAAATTAAAAAATTTTCATTTCAGCCGCAAACGTCTTCAGACTCCGACAATAATGTTGAGTACGAATGTGGCACTTTCCGACTTACTAATGAACTTAAAAATACCGTTCGTTATATACAACAGTTTCAACTGTCGTCCATCGATCGGTGTAACAGGTGAGTGAGCATTAGTTAGTTTCACGTGTTGCACTTCACATCGCAAATCAAATTCAATATAATTTTAAATTGATGAAGTGCTGCGAATTAGAAAATATGAAGAATTTCATTTTAAAAATTCACAGCTTTAGAACATAATGTTAAAATTGATTTAATCCTCACATCTCTACGTCTAAACCTGTAAAACATTTATATGCTATCAAAAAGTTATATTACTTTTAGTCTTAAGCTGTACAAACATATAAACATCAAAAAGTTGCGAAAAATTCGCATCACTTATCCCATTAAAGATAAATTTTTAAAAGCACACTTTTCACATATAAAATTTATATTGCATTGCATTGAACAGGATGCCAATTGTACGGCTTCATCGGTGGTTTTGCAGGAACAGCTACAATCGCGTCAATAACAGCGGTCACATGCGAGAGGTATTACACAATATCGAGAAGTGCTAAATGTGCCATTCATCCATTATCATTTAAAAAAAGTATTTCAATCATAATCGCGATATGGTTGTATGCGTTGACATTCTCACTACCACCATTGCTTGGAATAGTAAACAGATACGTTCCTGAAGGCTTTCTAACGACATGTTCGTTTGACTACTTGTCCGAAGATTTAGCATCAAAAACATTCGTCTTTGTATTCTTCGTCGCAGCTTATGTAATACCACTATGTTTAATTATATTCTCGTATATTTCAATATACGCGAAAACAGTGAGAAGTGCTAAATTAATTCGTCGCTATCAAAAAGAAGTATTGAATTCGAATGCTGCTGAAATAGTGAAACGAAGTTACGCATTGACTAAGTTGAAATTAGGCAAAACGACGCTTTGTTTAATTATCTTGTGGACACTTGCTTGGACTCCGTACGCAATGGTCGCATTGTTTGGTTTATTTGGTGATCGCAAATATTTATCACCAACATTATCGATGATTCCAGCATTATTTTGTAAATGTGCCTCAATTATCGATCCATTCGTGTATGGCACGTCGAATTCCAAGTTTCGCAATGAAATCAAATGTTTACTGAAATCACGACGAGAAACCAGTGAAACATTCAATTCAAGCTGGAAAAGTTCTAGAACAACATCGCAGAGCAGTAGTTCAAAAAGTATTCGATTTTCGAAGCGCATTGAAAGTAAAAGAGAAACATTCGTTTAAAAATGGAAACAAAATGTTGTAATGTAGTATTTTTTGATTGCTTGTCAACATTTTCATTGTATCTAAATGCATATGTGTCGAAATGTATTACTGTATTCATTGAAAGATATTTTGAAATAGTATGTGAAGCCATTTATTTATTATTCAGTGAATTTTTTTGAATTTCTTAAATTTGAAAATAGAAATCAATAAAAATATGTCTAAAAAGTTATTAAATGTTTGACATTGAATGAGTTGAATAAAGACGAGCATTCTATGTAAACACTTCAACAGATTTCACTTTACTTCATTTTATCAATTTTTTATCATTTACTGTAAGTTTTATTTCAAAGTTTGCACACATTTTGAAAGCGCGTTTACTTTGAAATGTATTTACTTACATATGTAAAATGTGATTGAAAATTGAACTTCGTCGGATACTGTAATACAACATCCGTCAACAAGGATATCCGAATCCGCATCACTTTGTACAAGATGCTATCAATGAAAAAACTAAAGCCAAAAAAAATGAAAATACATTGCTTTTACAAAGTGCAATTGTGTCAACAACACAGTGTACATGTACAAATCCCTTGTGAATGAAAATATTATTGCATTACGTTGAAAATAGAATAAACATTAATCATTGAACAAGTTATACTGCAAATCGATTATTCAATTATTGTTGCATTCACATCGAGTAATGCGAAAATTTAAGTCTTAGAAAAATACAAACATATGTAACATTTGTGTATTCATATTCAAATGACATCATATTAGACATGAGTAAAAGGAAAGTGATGCTTTGTAAATAAATATCTTACCTATTATCGAAGAAATTGGAAACTACACAAATTTTTCTATTACTTAATCCAAATGAAATGTTAGTTTTCCATAGAAAACAAAAATTGATTACATTTCATTTCAATTATTAAAATTTTGCTGCTATTAATGAGTGTTTTAAAGAAATATAATTTTCATGTAAAGTAAATTACAAGATTTTTACTGCACACAGAACTTTTGATGCGTAATATTACTGCACTTGATAATTTCTTAATTATAATTAAATTCAGTGGAAATATTACGCAATAAATACTTGTGACTGAAACAGTAAGAAATTCTCTTCTTAAGCAGTGTTTCGTAAGAACAATTTCATATATCTAAATAAGAAATTACGCATCATTTCACAAAACTTATTGAAAACGCGCACATGTGTTCATTTATGCAAAAATGCAGTCACTTGTAATTATTAAATATACATATGTAATATCTTATTTTTCATTTCAATTCTTTCGCAAGTATTTCTAATCGATTTTTGACCCTTAAAATTTTGCACGATTGAAGTTCATCGCAATTAAAGTTCAAGTGAAACTTTTTTTCTTATTTTTGTTCAATTTAAATCATTTCGCGAATACCTGTTGACTGTCAAATGATGCAAATTTTGCGAATGAATATTCAAATCATTATTACATACGACTACTGTCATTTCACCATTTTTTATACTCTCATTTCTTTCGCTGCTCGTTCTTGCACACAAATCACGTGAATGAACACAATTATATGATATGTTTATTATACTACATTTTGATAACAAAAGTGTGCATTCATCTTATTTTCGCAGTGAACAGTGAATCGCCGATTATTTCACTTTTATTTCAAGCATGTTTTTTATTCAAAAAATACATGCACAATATCAACATGTGCACACACACATCATTTATAAACACTATTGTATATATTTTATTTTCACGTTGCATTTCACGTGTTAATTGAGATGTACTTAGTTACAAAAGAATTGCATTCATTTTATTTTGAACACTTATTGCAATCATACACGCATTAGTGTACTTTTATGAATGTCATGACAGACATATTATGTGATTGAGAGAAGAAAAAAGAATAAGAGAATTTAACATTTTTTGATAAAGTGACACTTGACGACAATAAAGCTGCCTTTTTTAATCTTAAAGGATGTCGACTCAATTTCATACGCATTACATTGTATTTGCTTTGTCACAGCAGCTATCTGCGAACTCATTGTCTATCTCTCGAATTTGTCGTTTCCAGCTTTAAACACACACACACATACACACACTCACTCACTCACTCATATACTACACACGTTTAACAGTGCGGAGATCAGACGAGACACATTTTCATTTAATTTCATTCAATTATACTTACTAGACAAACGAGAATGAAACGCGATTCTCTTTGCTGCCTAGTTTATTGTTCAATTCTTGTGTCATTCGTCTGTGTGCATTTAACAAGAGGTAAGACAATGATTTACATGTACTTGTTGTTGGTTAATTGATTGATTATTGTAAATGCAATTACATTCAGTGTCCTTTGTGTAACCTTTTAACACACATTTTTAACATGAAACAACATTTTTAAGTGAATTCGTTGATTTTTTGTACTCATTGTTTACGTGTACACAATTCACATGCACTTGTACATGTACATTTATGTGTGTGTGTGCGTATTCAATGTTGATTTTGATTTTGAATTTTTTTGAAAATCAATTTATTTTTGGTAATTATAATTACAATTATAATTATTATTATTATATTCTCGAAATAATCGATCAAATCAGTGTTATTTAAGATTGAAAATATTAATTTTTTATTAAATTTAAGAAATGTGAGCATTTTTAATTGTTTTGAAACTATTAAATTGAAAAAAGTATTTTCTAGAAAAGTTAAGTTCGTCTGACTCAGCAATGAAACACTTGAAATACAATTATTTATTATCTAGATAAGAAAATTGAAGAAAAGCAAACAATATGTATTTTTTTCGTTGACGTCTTACTGTATCTACTATGATAACAATAAACAGTGACAGTCAGTCAGTCAACCAGTCGCGTTAGGTGCGCTGCTTGAAACAATTATTTCTACTTTTAATTGCCTCTTCATGACCTAAATTTAATTGTGATTTCTTGTGTCTTTTTAATTTACAGATAAGCAAATATGGCAATAAAAATAAAAATAAAATTTAAATATTCGAGACGTCGAGTCGCTTGTGTCGTAAAATAAAATATAAATATAAATTTCCTAATTCCCCGTTTTTTAAAATTTTATTCTTTTTTAAAATGAATTAGCATCCCGTCAAGGTAAACATTTAAATTAAGTATCGTGTCTGAAATGTGTATGTATGCAAATTTATCTATGCAAACAACGTTTAATTTAATTACAGTAATTATTGCATTACAAATGCAATACAATGAGACGAGTCATGTGTGAGCATTTTTAATTATTATTTAAATATAATTAAACTATATAATTGTACATATATGTGATTGACTATTTATTTAGTTCTAAATGTATAAACATGAACACATAATATACTTGAACTTAATTAACCATTTGTCGATGATTTTTCAGGAGAAGAGATTCACAACGAAACGCATCATCATGATCATGATCATTCCAATGACGCAACAACTCCCGAATCAGAACTTACTGGAAAAGGACCGTATTGTCATGTTTGCAACTCAATGTCGTACAGAGACGACTTGGAATCAATGGAACCGGAAGAGGAAATTGAACGAAAATATTGGATCGGAGAAAAATGCATAACTGACCCGAAAAATACACCAGTTGTTGATTGCAGCACTTTACCTAGTGCGAGTCATAGAAATTACACTGGTTGTTATAAAATTGATCAAAGAATTGAATTCGACATGAATCCAGGTATGTAGAAAAAATCATTTTAAATAATTTACATTTAAATATATTTAAACGTCTCTCATCAATATTTAATTTTAGCAAATCTTGTAAAATCGAGACTAGACAATGTAAATAATATTCGAGACGTTTTGAATAATTCCCTTTTTACCGACAAAAGAGTGAATTTAAAATAGAAACAGTTTTACATTGTACACATGTATTTACACTCAGACATAGTAATAATATCGTTGACGTAATGTGCGATACATTTAAAGCGTGCGAACTTTTATGTTAAACATTGTACAATATAATATATATATATACACACACACATAACATGTACATTATACTATGTCTAATATATTATTCACATTGCACGATAAATTAACGAAAAAGGCATATAATTAATGGCCAAAACTGTTGATATAAAAAAATCAACCTTTAATACTGTAATTACGTGCAGTGCACATAAAGCAGTTTCCTTTTATTTTAATTCATTTCAAATAACATTATTTCGAAACGCAACAAACCATTTAATAATAATATTGATCTTTTAATTTATTTTAAATGCAAAATATTTAACCATTAAATGCATTTTTGAATTATAAATATTTTTAAAAAATTTTAATGTTCAATTGCACTCAACTTAATTGCAATTGTTTATTCAGTAAAAGTGTAATAATTAATGTTTTAAAGAACACACAGTGTATGAGTCATACGAGCAGACAACATGATGATCACTGCTTATAGATAACAATGAAAATGATGAAAATGTGTAGTTACACGTTTATTCCCACAGACAAATATGTAATTATGATGCGTTGCGTTTTAATGACACCAAATGTTGTACTTTGCACTTGTGTGTGTTCATTGCACTTTTATTACAGATGTTGGACAAGTGGCGAACACTCGCGTGATTAGAAGGTGTGGATATTTGGGTGAAGCTGGTAAATGTTACCAAAAAGGCGGTTTGGGTGGCAAGCAAGTGGTTTGCTTTTGTAAAGGCAATAAATGCAATACAAGTAACTACATATCGCCGTCGTCGTTGTTCGTTAAATTGACTGCATTTTATTCAATGTACATTATGTTCACTTTAATTCAGTCGTCTTGTTAACACAAACTACAAACTACAAATTGTTGTTGTGTCGCTTTTGAAAAAATTCACTTTTTAAAAATAGTTGTTGTTTAATTGAATGCTTTTGATTGAAAAATAAAGAAACTGATTTCGAGTAGTTACTTTATTATGTTATATTATATTATTACATTACATGTGACATTATATACTTACGATGATTATTACGACATTCGTGCTTCTCTATTCATTAATTTAGCGCATTTAAAAAAATTTTTCAATGTTCTAATGACTGTTGTAATCGTTTTATTGTATTTCGCAACAAGTAAAACAAGAACAATTTTTTTGTTGTTTATTTATTTGTTGTATTTATTGATTAATTATTCATGAGTTTAAATGAGTAAAATAAACAATTAAACAAGAATGCATAGATTGTAATTTTAAAAAATTAATGAGTTAATGAAAAATTTGAACTAATTGACAATTGAAAGCGATTAACGAAGAGTAATAAATAAAATCTAGTTCTTACATGTTTGTGTGATTAGATGTCTTCATTGACACTAATTTGTTATAAATGTCACCAATCGAGAGATTTAGTTTCCCACAAAGCAGAACAGTGTATTGACTGTGTTTTATATCATAAACTTTTGGCCATTGGGCAAATAGTGTACGTTTTTAACAGTTGCACCATTTTTCACTACGACGAGTTTGTTCACATTCTTCTTAATTATAAATCAATGAACCAAAGCACACGCATCGCTTTTGTGTAATGTGATCATTTTTTGTGACCACAAAAAAGTTGAAAAAATGTGCAACTGCGAACACAATACGTCTACTATTGTTTTTCGTTCGCTTTGTTTATTAAAATTGGTAGCAACTGTAATTCAATACTGTCAGTATTTTGAGAAGTAACAAAAATTCAGTAAGGAAGTGCACCTGTAACTCGCATTTATTGACGTAATTATAATACTTTGCGACTCTCGTCGCAAATGTAATGTATCATTTAAAAACACGAGTGACCGATTTTTGATGTTCTTTTTACGACATTTTTTCGATTCGAAATAAAAAATAATTCTCGAAATGAAACAAAAAACTCGAATTACGCGCTTAAACAATCAAACGGTACACGGCGTTCGTCATCGTATTTCATTTTTTGGCGGTCAACGTTCGCCTTGTTTCGTTGTCACGTTTTATTCACTCGAAACTCACATTTCAAGCCAAACCGTAAGTTTTATCACCTTTCATGTCATTGCAACATAAATAAAAGTGTTCATTACAGCTATTTATTGATAATTGCATAAATAAAGCGAAAATAACGGTTTTTGAAAACATAAAAGCGAACCGAAGTTCAACTGAAAATGAAGAAAAGCACATTTACAATGATTACAATCGCATTTATTTTATTGTCATTTTACGTTTTGTTTATTGGTGAGTACAACGAAAGACGGATAATTATCTCTCAACAAAGTGCCATAATTCATTGCCGGTCAATTGGTGAGAACACGCGAAGCACGTGGCTTCGCTTTTTTCGTGACTATCGCTTAATTACTGTGGTTTTTGCGACAAAAAGAACATGAACTTCGTAAACTGGATGTGAGACGCAAGGAGTGGAATACATAAAGAGTGTAAAGACACGAGTTGGTCACGAGTGGTGAGGTTTACCGCCGTTTCGTTGACCGGCAATGAATTGTTGACAGAATGAATTTCCGGCGCACTTTTCGCCGTCAAAGAGCTGTATTTAAGATGCAATTATTGAACGTTTAGAATACTCAGTGCACACATACATTACTCACTGCAGTCATTTAAGGTGCTTAATTAGAAGCGAATTTAGATGACATTACGAACATAAGTCGTCTCGCATCGACACACGTTACGCTACGCGAACACCGTCTGTCTTTCGCAGTCGCCGTTTCCTGCACATTTTAATAAGATTTTTCGATAATGATTGCCTTACGCTATAATTTAGGTACTGTGAAAGCAGAAGAGAAAGTAGACAATGTTCAATTTCAAAATCTGGACTTTATGGACGCTTCGAATGCTTCGAATGCGAGCACAGTTAAAAGTATTTAATTCACACTTGAATTAACAAAACAACATTAAGAAACCTATCACAGGGCAATATTCAACATCTGCATTTGAATCAACACTTTTCCCTACTCAGCTACCCATAAGTTTCATGTGCTCTTATTGCAATTCTCGACGGCAGAAACGGGAGAACGACACGTATAACACAGAAGAATGGAAGTACTGGCACCCTGATTGCGCTAAACATCCAGAAAAGTTTCTGAGAAATTGTTACGAAATATTTCCAGAGGCACAAATGCGAGGATTACAAATTAAGGGTTGTACGAAAATAAATCTGCAAATTGATTTAGATGACATGGAAGGTGAGTATTTGAATGTTGTGATATAAACTTTTTTAATACATTGCATTTTAGAGTTGGGTTTATACGACTCTGAGCGAATAATTAGAACGTGTTCGTTCACAGAACAAGCTGAGACATGTGCTTATAAATACGGAATCAAAGTGCGACAAATGTATTGCCACTGTTCGAAAGAAAAGTGCAATAAGTCGTTTCAAGCGAAGCCTAATTTACCACTTTTGTTTCTCATTGCTTTCTTTTCTCTGCTTTCTTGTTTCTTTTATACTTTCTGATTTTTCTCACGTAACATTCAAACTTCTTCTTTTATTCATATTCAAATTAACTCCTCTTTTCTCACACAATTCGACATTATTTAAGGTCGCAATGAATTGAGATGATCTCAACATTAATTTAATTACGATTGATTACACTAATCGACTAATTAACTCATTGTTGCATTTATTTCGCATTTTCAAATGCATTGAAAAACTCTTTCTGTTTTTTGAATTCTTTTTATTTAAAAGCAAATCTCGTGCTTTTAATTGTTCGCTTTGCTCGATTTGCATTTATTTTTTCCCATAAATATCTCAAAAGCATGTGACACTCGAACCATTAGTTAACAGCTCTGTTAACATTGAGAGAATGAAAACAAAGGTAAACAGTGAGTGATGATCACGTTTTCTAATTTAACTTCCCTCTTATCATTAACAGAGCGAAAATTTAATGCATTTTCAATGTGTTTACACGGATTTCAAAATTTGAACGAAAGTTTTCTACTCAAAAATTCATTTAATTGTAAGTACAGGTTGCACACACACCAAGTTTGTTACTTAATGGACATATATTCTTTTTGAAGTCATTGAGTTGTTTGACTACACGATAATTGTTATACAATAGATATTTTAACGGAAAAATTTCATTTCTCTGCAATTTTTGTTGAATGTCGAAGTGAAGCATTTGAAAACGTTGCGCCATCTGTTGTTCGCCGTTTGCAACTTTTAAATAAATGTCAGTGTCAGTACTTATTATTGAAAAAAATTAATTTAAAACGTTTTCCTTGTTTTAAAGTAGAAATGAATCACCAAAAATGTTTGGTCATTTAGTTGCGTGTGTAAAATCTTATTTTTCCTCGGCTCAACACGTGACGCGTACTTTTAATGAATAACAAGGAAAAGCATTGACAATGTTTGAGAGTAACTTTCTCACGAATGCATTGTTTTGCTGTGAAAATGTTCGTCGAAAGCAGCCGGCGACGCAGTTTATTATTGAGGTCATTTCTGGTGCATTTTCTTTTGAATAAAGAAAATTATTTATTAAAAATGTGTGCGCACATCAACGCGAACAATAACAACGTTTCGCAATGATTTTTCATTTTTATATTAAAAATATTAGGAAAACTCATTCACTTTCCATAATGTTGCAATTATTATCGAGTATTCAATTAAATTTGCTCATAGTTTTAGTTTTGCAGACACAAAGTGTGCACTTTACTTCGAAGCGTGCCTTGAAAATGCATTTCTGGTCACATTAAACACACGACCGCTAAAATTAATGGATTTTTAAAGACTGTAATGGCTCGAAGTATATGTAGACGAGTATTTTTCGTTTACTTTGGCAACTATTAACTTGTATTAACACTTGTGAATCAATTTTCGCAAAATGCAGTTCGCTTGTGAAGCATTAAAATTTCATATAAAAATTAATTTACATCACGATTTATTTGCGTTTTCATTTCGAGGTTACAACAAATTGCATTAATTTAATCAAATATTTAGTTGCATTTTGTTAACAATTTTTTTAACACTTATTTCAATGTTACAGATAAACAAACGTGAAGTAAGCAATTCGCTCGAGAACAGTTGTAATTGGATGCAAAGAGATAAAAGTCGATGTCGATGTCACAATTCAGCGAACTTTGAAACCAAATAATTGTATTAGAACAGAAATGGTAAATTAATGAACAGTGACATGTTAAGCGATCGGTACGCACAACTTTCAAACTTTTATTACATTAGCGGCAATTTAAAAGAATTGCTCTAGTCACAAATGTTGTTAATTATTTTTTTCGGTTAAACAATTGCTTAAAGTTAATTGAAAACGGAAATTGAGTTCAGCAATTTCTAATTTCGGTTCGCATCGAACAAACGTCGAGAATTGTTCTAATGTATAATAAACTGTTTGAGTTTAGTTAGTTAGTTAATATTTTGATTATATCAAATTAAATGTTTGCCATTTGTTTTAGTTTTTGCTTGCAATGCAATGATTACTTGTTTTTTGTGATAAACGAATGAAAATGAATGCGATAATAATACACATTGTGCATGTTGTTTACAAACGATGTGAAAAAGTTTTGCTCAAACAAGATCAATTCATTACTCATCACTTGCGATGATATTTTTTAAGCGAAACATTTTGTTTATTGCTGTACTTTTGTTTGCTTTGCTTAAAACGCTTTTAACAATGTAAACAATAAACAAATGATATCAAAACTCTCAGGTATTCGATAGTAACATGAGATGTGCTCACGAGATTTATTGATGTAACAAAATAACTGAAAACAAACGAGAAGAGAATAAATGCAATCTGATTAACGTTTAGCGAGCGGTAAATTCGGCAAACATTTACCCCAAAGGATTACACTTACGTAATGTACTTATAAGTGTAAAGTGTACTTTGCTCGTAAGATTTTGTTTATTGTTCATACATTAACATTGTAAGAAGCAGATTTTAACAGCGTTTTCAATAGCGAAGTTGTGATTTATAATTTGTATCTGTAACATCTGAAAACATCACTTGTTTTAATGAATGTAACAAGTTATCAATGAACGACAGTTGTATGTTTGTTCATACCAAAATTGGTTCAACATTTTTAATCATCAATCAGTTTGAATGATAGCTGTGTTAAAAATGAAGAAAATTTTTTCTATTTCTTGTTATAAACTGTTCACGCTTGTAACTGAACTGTTGAGAAAAATTTTATTACATTATTTGTAAAACAAATAACATCTGTGAAAGTTAACATTCACAGTTCTGTGATGTTTCAAAAAGTGAAAGTTATTTTTCAACATTGAAATTAGCAGAATTTTAAGCTTAAAAAACATATTTACAACAAATTTCTATTTATTCATGTAAATCATTGTTTCGTGAATATTTTCTCTGGCAAAAGTATTGAAAAAACAGTTGTCGTTTAAATATATTCAAACTATACATGCTGCAATATTAGAAGAGGTTCGAATTCGTGTTGCATTCACAAACTGGCAAACATTCAAACGTGAAATTGTTTGAAAAGAAACATAAGCACAGTGAGGAACGAAGAATGCATCCATTTCGCCCTAAATTCCGATTCAGGTTTGTACTGAAAACACGTATTACGAACAGTAGTGAAGAAATGATTATTTTTTACAGACTTTAAAAATAGATGCAAATTAAACTATCTTTTCATTCAAAACGACAAATGGATGCAAAATGAAACAAATGAAATGAATTGAATGAATTAATGGAAAACAATAATACGAAATGACAGTGAAGATGACGTGAATGTGAATGCGTTTATTTTTGGAGCAACTCAACTCATCGCAAATAACAATGGTTGTTGTCGAATAGCAAATGCCTCCACTTTACGACCACGAAAATACGAAAATCAAGTTTTCGTCTGCCATTCGCAGATAGCAGTGAAATACAGGCACAAATAGAATGTGTACAGTGTGTGTGTGTGTACAGCGCAGCACACTAAAAACGAATCCTTGACTCAGCGATCTGTTTCACAACTTCGCATTCACTCTTCTCTCATTTGCAGTTTCGTTTTCAAACTCGTATCTATGTGAAGAAATATAAATATACAAAACAGCGGACATTGTTTGAGTGTGTATCGACACTGAAAATTTTAAATTTTAAATAATTATTATTGCCGCTGGTGAAGAAGTTACAAGAAGTAAATTTTTGTGTCGCGAATTTTCAGAATTCATCACTGTTCGTTTTTGTGTGTGTTTTTCGTTTCCTTCTTTTTATTTAATTTCTTCTTATTTCATTTTTCATCCATTTAAGCACACGAAAAACATGAATAATTTTATGTTTAAATTTGGAATCTCCGTTTTGCTCATTTTTTTCATTTACTTTACAATTGGTGAGTGTTAGCAATTATTTTGTTTTTATAATTTATTTACTATTATTTTTACTTCATTCAAACGTCTAACATTCATTCATTCATTCATTAATCAAATTAAAGGCAATGAACATTGAATTAAGATAATCATTCATTATGAAAACACTAATTCCTTGTTGTTCATTATAAATACAAATCGTTGAATGAATGTTAGTTTTTAAGTTCTAAAAATAGTTGGCAATGTTTTGTCAATCATTTGCTTTCAATTTAGATTAGAAACAAAGAACAGACTTTTCATGTGAAATTAACACAGGAAAAGGTGTAATTGAAAACAGTGGCTGCTGCATTTTTAAAAAGCACTCTTTTTGTTCAAGTAGCAATTGTTTCTGTTCAAAGACATAG
>NCKV01000491.1:0-17240 GCA_003675905.2 Leptotrombidium deliense
CGTTGTATCGATCCAAAATGAAAACTTTATGTTACTTTACACAAATTCATTAAAATGCATTGCTGTGAATCTTACGCTTAGTGTGATAAAAATTCGTCGAGAACGTAATTTTTGTGCAATTATTCTCAATGGATTTGAATTGACTTCCGTGATGTGTATTAAATGTTTCTCAAATGATGTGCAACAATCATTTTCACTCAAAGCGAAATTTCTCAGAAAGTGCAACATACGTTGGAATTTTTAAATTCTTAATTTTTCTCTAGTATATATTAATATTAACTTGAATTATGAATTTGCATTCGACATGTTCACACGCTTAACGCTAAGTATTTTCAACTTGAAGATTAATAAGATACTTCTTTGTTACATTATATATAGTTATGTATTTCCTAAACTTATGTAAACTTTAGTTAAATTTTTTAATTCGATAAATACAGTGCACAACAAAAGTTTAAGTTTGTGCGTTTTTTGAAAATTTATTTATCAATAAAGTGCATATTTACAATGTATGTGTCGTACATTCCCGCAAAGAGTAACATATCAGATCAATTCAATAACGACATTAAAATGACACGTTACCAACTGTGTGTAGATAATAAACAAAGAGCAGTGAATCATTGAGTTTTAAAATGGAATATTGTTATGCTCCTTGCAATATTTACTGAATTTTGATTTTTGATTCAATAATTTAATATATCTGCATTTTCACTTTCTGGAGTTCATTCGACATCCATTCGCAAAAACTTTAAACTTTGAATGTCGGAAAAAAATGAATTTGACCACCCCGTAAAATAAACGATGAATTATTGTTCAGTTTAGAATGATTTATAGTTTAGATTGATTCGCCCATGGTCAATACATTTTACATGTAGCGATTTCGAGAAAGAATGCTACGATGGCCAGTTGTATACAACTGTATACAACATACATGTTTGATCAATCTTACACATACAAGTTTGATTGAGGCCGAATGTTTCTGTTTTGTGTTTATAACCGAATCACTTTTCATTCTTTATTTTAAATGTTATCAAAAATGTGAACATTTAAAACAAATATATATTCATTATTGCAAATGTAAGTCTTAATGGTAAGTATCCAAAGCGATCAAATGCTTCTTTCCAATCATTAATGGTATTAATAAATGTCTGTTAAAATAAAGTTACTTAATTAGAAATTAATTATATAACTTGGATATCAAGTGATTAATTTGAAGAAGCTGTACCTTATTTACATGTATACTAGGGTTTAAATGATAGTAACTTTGGAAGTTATTCACTTGTCTCTCAAAATTGATGGAAACATACCTAATGGGAATCAACATAGCGATTACTAAAGGAAAAGCCATCTGTAAATAAGTCCAAGGAGAAAATCCGACGAAACACAAAATGCAGAGCTGTAACAATTCTAAAAATGTAAAAAGATGAATTTTTCGTTGTGGACATCTCCTGATGTAATGGTTCGGTGGGTAAGAATTCTGAAATCAATGTGTTCAGTTTCTGGAATTTAAGCTCCAAATCATACCTGTTCCGTAAATAGAAGAAGAAATCGTTCAAACAATGAATTTCCACGTAGAGAGGCGACTGCACAATATAGGAAAAGACCATCCAGTACAGGTACTGGAATATACGCCAAAGGATATGGAACCAGAAAAAGAGACAAACCAATCAATACGTGGCACAAAATTCCAGTTAATCTTGTCTCTCGAACTTTCGTAATAATTTCTCTAATATACCCTTGATCGAGTTGTTCCTTTATATCAGCCAAACTTCTAACATGAAGCGGTGAATGAGGTAATATTCCATGCATCCACGGAAGCCCATAAAGAGAAAGAAATGCGTTTATGACAGCGATCACAAATAAGTCCAAATGCGGAGTGGAGCCCTTTTTGAGTCGGTTGGAAGGAGAGTTTACGATTTGACCCGAAATATTTTGGTCCATAAAAAAGAGTAATGATAGAGCGAATCCAAGTCCACAACTCGTGAGAATTGCATTCAAACTGAGTGATTCTATTGCGGCTCTCTTGAAATCGATATTCGTTGTAAACTCGAATCCCTTCACTAAAGTTTGGAAGCTGCGTTAAATTATAAAAACTTTTAAAACTATCTCACATCTGATATCTCTGAAAACAAAACTTCCCAAAAAACTGAAAACGATCACGCCGATAGGTAAAGCGTAGTCAGAGAGAAATTCTCGAACTTTTGCACTCAAATACGGTCTGAAACATAAGAAAAGTGGAAATAATGCAGTAGATTTAAATTATTCCAAAATGCTGATTAGAAAACATTTTTTTGCGCTCACTTACGTTTTATTAAAATTATAAACAGTCACTGAGAGCCAAACTGTGCCAACCATCAATATGACATATAACAAACTACTTTCCCGAAGACAACTGCTAGTAGTTAATTCGTCACTAGTACCATTAAGTGCTATTTGCTGAATACAGAAATAGTCCGATAAGAAACCTATGAAATAATTAGATTTATATTTATTGTAAAAACGTCTTTATAACTGCAATGCTGATTAAATATCTCTTCGCATGTTAAATAAGGTACGCATTAGACACATGTCACACAAAAGAAGATATAAGAAAATTAAAATTATAGACTTATTTTCATTAATAACATCCATTTAAACAGGTGTGAATATTTGCAAATTTGTCAATAAACGTAATATTCAAATAGTTTCACTTGAAAAGTTTACAATTGTTAATTGTTATTTAAAATAAAAGAAAGCCGACGTGTTGTCAATAACAATACACGACCAGAAACTGAAATATTTTGTCATTGTAATATAGGACTTGTGAGCACAATGCAGAATCACTGAAACATATATCGAAGTTTTGAGTGTTAATACTGTTTTTACGCCAGCTTTTTAAAACCTCATTTATTATTTTATTTATCACCGATTAGTCATGTTAAAATAATTTTTAAAAAACTTACTATTAACGACGTCTTTAGCTGCATCAACAACAAAACAGACAAATATAAACATAGCAAATATTTCCTCGACGGAACGTGTGGACCACTTAATTAAACCACTAATTCCAAACACGGAATACAAAAGAACGAAGAAACTGTTCCAAAGTCCAACACATGCGTACATTGCATAGAAATCAATTTGCATTTGGTCACTAAATTTCTGAACGACTAAAAAATTATTGAATAAACGCAACACTCTAAAAGATGAAGCATACCTTCAATATACAACGACACAAGAGCAGTAGTTGCTATAATTACTAGAGGTTGACCACCGAAAAGTGCAAACGCTAATCCGCCAATTGCTTGTCCAATCAATGCTCTTCCAGCATCTTTGAAATTGTCATATATTTACAATTAATGTGTAAACGTTATTGCAATTACCAATTTTATTGTTTGTATGTCCAGCGTTCAAAACTCCGAAAGCAATGCATGGCAATAAGCAGGCAAAGTATAAGAAAAACACGGTCGCCAATGTTTTGTGAATTGTTTTATTGCCAACTACGCCATCAACGTAATCACTGTAGTATAGTTTTGCCCTTCTTGTAAAATTCTCAAAAAGTCCGACTCCTAATTTACAAATTGATTCTGACTGTTTTTCAGTATCGTCGCCTTTTGGAAGTTTCGTTAATTGATCCACTTTTTGTGCGAATAAATCTTTAACATCTTTACTGTCGATTGCTTCGATTAACTTTTGTCTAAATATCTGATCACTAAATAAAGTACCAAATATTCTACCAATTTCGTAACTGTTTTTTGTTGCTTTCTAAAACATTTCAATTTTAGTACGATAAACGATTTTTGTTTCACATAAAAAGTTTTTCAGATGAATCGAATAAATTGAATGTAAAAGTCGAGCAACATAGCAAGTTATCTCAATGTTTGTCAAAAATTATGTCTTGTAACAACAAAATAAATTCAAGAAATGTTTTTACACAATTATCATGTCTTTGAAAGTTTGTTAAATGCTTCGAAGAATGTAACATTGTTTAGAGAGCGAAAATAGACAAATGAAACTTACTTCTTTTGTCGGAACTAAAATTAAGAGAAGAAATCTTATTCTTTCAGCATTGCTACCAAGATTCAGAGCATTTTTTAGTCGCACAAATCCAACCTTCCTTTTGTGCAAGGTTGTTGTCTTGCACCTAAAATTGCAAAATCAATTCAATTTATCTGTAATGTATTTTTATAAAACTATATAAACTGTATAAACGATACAACACGAAACAAAAACTAACTTATGTCGAGAATTCTAAGCTTTGTTGTGTAAGACAATAGCATTATAACGACGAAAATACGTGTATAAGTGAGCGTTTCTTCCTAATGTGAATGTATTTTCAAAAAGACGTATTTTGGTCGTATTTATTAAGGAAATCACCTAATCTGATTGTTAATTAATGTCATTTTACACATTCATAGTGTTGCAATTATATGGATTCTCTTTGTTGTATTAGAATTACAAACAATATTTACAGAAGAAACATCCAGGATTGATCGAAAATATCATTTCCCAAAGAATTATATGTTACTCCTTGAATACTCTCCGAAACAAGTATCTCTACAAAAATTCATTTTTTGAACTATTTTTTTCAATCCAACTAACTTACTTTTATCATCAACAAACAGAGCACTGTTTACTTCACTCGTTAAATATTGGTATTCACTTGATGAGCACATCTAGCAATTGCAGTTTGGGTGACTTAGAACGAAAAATAATACATCGCATACCTCTCGTATGACATTATCAACAATTTGATCCAAGTTGTCATGTTGCACATCAAGAACAATTAAAAAATCAGAAAGATAATGCTTAAATTCCAAATAACCTCTAATTTCATCGTTAAAATACATTTTTGGAATCAACTGAACTGTTGTGTGAACTAAAACTTCATCGTCTTCTTCATTTTCAACACAATTAGCTTCCAATGAGGGTAACACAGTTCCAAACGACCCAAAGTTATTCCAGCCTATTTTTTCATTTTTACCAAAGTCTTCCAGAGAGCCATCAAAAGCTTCGTTCACGGCAGAGACATCACCGTTAACAGCATTATTATTTTTACCGGACGACTGCATTCTTCAAAACGTATTCTACTACTGCGACAGACATACAAATCGCGCAGCAAGTAATGTTCAGGTAAAGATACAATAAAAATTTATTACAGCACTTTCACATATCAAAATATCGAAACATAATTATTAACCGGACCGCTTCTTGCAATTCGCGTAAAAAAGCAATAAAACAATATCACTTAAATCATTTATTGCTCGTATGATTCTTATGAAGACACTAAACATTAACTGAAATGAAATTAATGTGATATAACATTGATGACATGGTTTCACGCAGAAGCAACACCGAGACAAAAGCCACCAGCAAATCCTCCCGCTAACAGCATGTTTTCCACGATAAATGCTTGTGTTTTATCCAACAACTCAGGCAATTCTTTTTCAGCTCTTTTACCAATCTCTTTCTTCGCTTTCTGTACATCGTTATTCACTCGATTCCAATTTACTTTCACGTATCCATTGTGGTGAGCGTACTAATACTCATAACTTAGGTCACATAATAATTATTACTGCTTACATGAAACACCAAAATAGTAACACCGACGCCAGTGGCTGCTATTTTACCAAATTTTGTGAATACAAAACCAGAGAGCCACCCTCCGATTGCACCAACGGTAACTTGTTTGGCAGCAGAAGACTGCCGAACATCTTTGTAAAACTTAGAGCACCAAGAAACAATTGGTTGCTCATCATCTCCATCGGATTCTTTTTCTGAAAAATGATTAGTTCACAATTTGAAAATAAGCTAAAAGCGAGCACAAAACGCTAACCTTTTGATTTCATTGCGAGTTTACTGCCAGAATAGGGACTGTTTCAAAATAATGTTCTTCAATTATTTGAAGCAGCGTGAAAATGGGCGACAAATGAATGTGAACAGAATATTTAAGTGCAAGAATAACAATACCAACGAATAACAGCAATAACTCACGCAATGAGCGACTCGCAGGGATCTGTAGTTTCGGCAGCCACAGTAGTTGCGTGCAGTGATGGTGCTGGAATTTCTGAGAAACTGCGTGAATTGTTTTCGTTGGTTATTGCCTGCCAAGAGGAGAGAAATCGAGGAGAGCACAATTTGGTGAACATTTCGAAGACACATGAAAAAATGCAAAATGAACCGTTGAAACCCTATTATAAACACAAACTGAAAGGCCTCTATAAAACTGCACTTCAGGATGCAGAGTCTGAAGAAGAATTTATTCGCAAATGTCTCGAACTGATTTTTAATATTAGAAACGTTATCAAAAACAGACCAAGAAAAAGTGGTCTTGGATTTAACAAGGAAACAGCGATTCGGAGAGGAGCGCTAATGAAAATGTTGCAACAAAGTGCATGTACTTTGCCTTTATTTATTGCAAAACGAACTGATCATAAAACTCCTGCTTTATGTGGAGCCGTTCCTGCGGAACCCAATTATATCGGAAAAGTTGGAGATATGGTTGCTGCTCTTGTCCGCAGTGCGGACGGAGATGAAAACTGGATTTTAGCCGAAATTGTACACTACAATCACAGCACAAATAAATACGAAATTGATGATATTGATGAGGAACAGAAAGAGCGACACACACTCAGTCGACGTCGAATTGTGCCGTTGCCATTAATGAGGGCAAACCCTGAAACAAATCCGGAAGCGTTGTTTCCAAAAAGTTCTTTGGTACTTGCGCTTTACCCGCAGACAACATGTTTTTATCGCGCAGTCATCCAAGAACCTCCAAAGAACTCTCACGACGAATATCAAGTGCTTTTTGAAGACTCTAGTTACGCTGATGGTTATTCCCCTCCACTGTCTGTTCCACAACGCTATGTTATTATGAGTCGAGAATTACGCAAAAAATAATGTGAATCATTGATAATCAGCAGTGTTTACAAATTGTCAAATTTCTGAAATCGCCTCATAAAGTTGAAAGTTATGAAAATTGATTTTAAATTATTATTTGTATTAGATGCTTGAGAAATTACTTTTTTATACAAGTATGAAGTCACGTTAAATAAAGTAACATGTTGAGTGTTAATTTCATTTTAAATGACAATAAAAATTTGAATATTAAAATTTATGATTCTTAATTTTTTATGTGGCTAATATTTTGAAATTACTGCGAGCGAATGTTTCTTAGGCAATCGATCACGCTACTGTAACGAATGTTGTAATTTTTTAGCAATTTGTTCAAATTTTCAAGTCAGAATTTATTTTAAATCACAACTTCCTACTGTTGACATATTTACAATGATTGAGACGTCAAAATTAATTATTTACGAAAACATGAGAAATATTAAAAGACTTAATAACCGTACTTATCATTCAGAGATGTTCTACCGTCACCTGTTTGACTATCAGGCGGAAGCCAATCGATGTATGCCTCCTGGGTGTTATATTTTACTTTCTTTTCACTTTTTATATTTTTATTCAAAGTGCTTCGATCCTCAGTGCACTGCTTTTTGGAATTTGCTGGTTTTTCAGTGGGTAACCGCAAAGGAGTTGACGGTTTTTTAAAATCCAAATTTTCATCTTCGAATATTTTGGAAACTTTTTTCTCCGGTTTTTCAGGTTCTTTCTGTTCGCTTGCATCCTTTTCCAAAGTTTTCCGTTGCAGAATGGTATTGATTTTCTCTCTAATTTCTGATTTAGGAACGGTACTTAATTTTAACCGTTCACTATCCACACTTTTCGTCACATTTTCCAAACATTTGTTTGGTTTCGATATTTTTAATAATCTTTCTGTTCTTTTTTGTCTTTTTTCAAGCTCAGAAATTTTCATTTTTAGTTTTGATTTTTCTATTTTTGAATTAATATTGTAAGGAACAGATTGTAATGTGTTCATATAAGAGTCAAGAACGTCGGTCGTCGCGTCTTCCGATGTGCAGCTTGCATTCGTTGTTCGAGGAGCCTGATTAACATTCATAGTGACTAACTTTGCCTTCAATGACTGCAATTCACTGCTTATAGTGTTCCATTGTTCCATTAAGCTTTCATATGTATTTATTGTTTTAGTTTCTTTTCTACTGCGTTTCTTCTCAGTGTCTCCTGTTTCATCAATCACTTCGTCTTCGAAATCGCTATCTTTGGCTGAAGTAGTCGAACGCTTTTGCGCTTGCCAAGGAAACAAAATGTTCGCTTTATCCAATAACTGGCAACATCTTAAACAAGCGTCATTTATGCTATCCTTTTTCTGTAAGGAAAATAGTGAATGTAATCAAAAATTATTTAATTCTCATTTCTTAAAGTTTCGCATGTTACGCACAAAATGTTATGTTCAGAACCACTTTATCTCCAATGAAAAATGATGTGATTAAACACAATATTTTTCGTCCGTAACTATATGTAAATTTTAAACACTTACTTTAAGAAACAGTTTTCCTTCAACAGCTACATCCTGATCTTCTATTGATAATTGGAACGTACACTTAAACTTTCCGTTAACGCAATTTATTTTATATTCATACTCGTAACCTTCTCTTTCGAACCACTGTTGCAAAGCTTTCTGTGGATTTTCCTGATAAACATTGTTATTAGTAGTTGGAGTGCTTGTAAAATCAGACTGTAAATGAGCCAATATTGTTGCTAAAGGAGCAGACGGATCCTCTTTCTCATTTTCCTCAGACTCGTCATCTAAAATACCCCACGAACAAAAATCCGCTTTGTTCTCATTGCAACCCGATTCTACGTCGTCATTGGTGTCAACATTCGCCTTTGTACCCAACATGAAAACTCTCGAACTTCCTCCGAGTTTAAAAACGTTGTTTCCTGGATTAACCATCAAAAGTTTATTTGGGTTCAACTTTTCTTTGTTCAAAAAAGTTCCGTGCGTTGAATTTAAGTCCATGAGGTAAAAAAAGCCGAGAGACTTTGAGTTCTGTTGATCTTCTTTCCAAAATAACGCACAATGGAAACGACTAATTGAAGGGTGATCCAATGGAAAATCACACTCTCTTGAACGTCCAAAAGTAATTACTGACTTGTTCACATCTTTAGTAATTAAAACGACTCCATTTTTTATAACCTCTACATAAAACGTGTTTTTGACAGGACTTAACGAAGTCAAAGGTTGCATATTGAAACCACCATTTTCAGCACAAGTTTGAGTTGTCTGAAGGCTTGAATTGTCACTGTCACATATCTCTTCCGAAACTTGCATTTATAAGAATTAAATGGAAAAAACCAATATACAAGAATTCAAAAATGATACGAAAACTCAACGAAATATCGTACTGCGTCCTAAAACCGATATTCGATTATCGATATATTCGATACTGAACATCGATACCTTGAAAATATAAAGTAACGTGCATTTCGTACTGAACAAAATGCTTGGAAATAAAGTTTTCAAGAACAGAGTGCGTGTTCGTTATTTTTTATGCCAAAGATTTGTAAGAGGAGTACGCCCTTGTGTAAGCGATGAAGTGACGAAAAATGAATTAGATGACAAAACGCATACAGAAATGCTGGAAAACTTATTGCGTGAGCAACAAAGATTATCAGCCGCGAGTGATTGGAGAAAAAAAGAAGAACTTAGGTTTGCTAGACGATTGCTTCCAGTACCTGTGTCATTAACAGGTTTTGGTGATGGTGACGAACCAAAAGTGTGGAGAAGTCATTTAATAAACGCACTCATCAAATTAGAGAACGAACCTAAGGAAAATTTGTGTTTGTCTGATAAACTTAGTCCCTCTCTTAAACTGTTGTTTGACAATCACAGCAGTGAAATCGAAGAAGATTATAGAAAACTCTATGAAGTTTACAAACAAGAAAAGAAATTGGCGCGCAAAAACGAAGATTTCGTATATAAGAAGAATATCTCAAAAACGCAGTTGCCGTTTAATATTGTAGACGATGTGAAAAGAAGCAAAAATGTAACACAAAAAAAGCAAACGTTTAAGAGTGGAGTTTTAGATGAAGAATATAATACTTTTTTGAAGCACCATCACTTACTTCAACATTTTGCAAGTAAACTCACGAAAGGTGTAACAAGTGAAGAATACGAGGCTGAAATCGAAGCTTGGCGAGATGAAATGTGGAGAAGAAATTACGGTACACCTAATCCAGAAATCAAACCAAGCAATGTACCTTGCGGAGGGTGTGGAGCTCATTTACATTGTGTTGACCGTTCTATTCCTGGTTATATTCCAAGTGAAAAGTATACATCATTGAATGAAAAGGAGTTACTAAGTGAACTATGTCAGCGTTGTGAATATATACGACATTTTAATGTGGCACTTAACGTAAACGTTTCGTCTGAACAGTATCCACAAATAATCTCAGAAATAAAAAACAAATTCGCTCTGGTTATTCTTATGGTTGATTTGTTAGACTTTCCTTGCAGCATTTGGCCGAAAATTCTAGACCTTATCGGTGAAAACAGAAAAATATATGTCGTTGGGAACAAAGTTGACTTGTTGCCAAAAGACAGTGATGGCTATCTGGAAAGAATAGAAGAAAGTTTGCGACAAACTCTACACGTCATGAAGGCCGAGAAAAATGTACGCATAAAACATTTATGTTTGATAAGCGCGAAAACAGGTTTTGGAGTCGATTCTTTGGTCACTAAATTGCTTGAAGACTGGAATGGAAAAGGTGATATTATACTTATAGGTTGCACAAATGTTGGAAAGTCAACTTTATTTAATGCACTAATGCAGTCAGATTTGTGTAAAGTCAGAGAAAATGACTTGATTCAGAGAGCGACAACATCATTGTGGCCTGGAACGACATTAAATTTACTAAAATTTCCTATTCAACGAATGGAAGGCTGGCAGTTGAAGTTACGCCAAGAAAAACTCATTTTCACAGAGCGTATCAAAGCAAATGAAAGTATTCTCGAACGATCACTTCGTCGACAAACACACAATCCAGGTCATTTAGTGTTGTCCGATAGAGTTGCAATGACTTTAAGAGAAAATATTCCGATTAATGTCGATTCTAGTCATCCATTCGCTCAGAAAAGCTCAAGTCGGAAACCATTCAATGCAAATGATAAGGCTTTTACAAATTGCCATTTTTTCCACGATACTCCTGGTGCTGTTTATAAAGAGCAATTATTGACACTACTAACAACCGAAGAATTGCTGCGAACAATACCAAGGGAAGTGATCACTCCACGGTCTTTTTCTGTAAGACCGTTTCAAACTTTATTTGTCGGCGGAATCGGACGAATTGATGTACTTCACGCAAAAGATTCTTTATTGCTTACAGTGTTCGCTTCAAATTACTTACCAATTCATGTGCTCAATACAGAACAAGCCCGCAGTTTTTATGAAACATACGTTGGCAGTGAAATGTTAGCAGTTCCTATCGCAGGTGGCAATAGACTTGAGCAGTGGCCACCGTTATTACCGATGGAAATCGATTTAGAAGGAATTGGGTACTCTAAGAGTTGTGCTGATATTGTTTTATCTTCTGTTGGTTGGGTATCAGTAACACTTTTACAGGGTTCTGAGTGTGTACTTAAAGCGTACACTCCACAAGGTAGAGGTTTATATGTTAGACGACCCTCTGTTTTACCTTTTGCTGTAAAATTGAAAGGAAAGAAAATTCGAGGCACTCCTTGTTTTGAAACTAGTAAACCTAATGTAGAGTTAGAAGAAAATGATTATAAATATCGCCGCTCGTTTCATAGATTGTAGATCATTAAAAAAATATTTATTTTACTCAGTCCTTGAGATCAAAAATTTCTATCAATAACGGACCAACAAGGTTTGGATTTATCTCGAGAAATATTCTGACGTGATCTTCATTGAGTGCGTGCAATTCGTCAACACGAGACATTAGTCTTATATATGATAATAAAGCTCTGTAACATTAGTAATTAATAATAAAACAGGCAGCGAATCACTACTCACATTTCCCCTTCGGAGCCGTGAATTGACTGCAAATAACGCTTCAAGAGGAATGTGTACATGTATTGCTCAAATCTGTGAACAAATGCAATCATTAAAAGCTTGTGGTAATAATTGGTGGGTGTGTACTTAATAAGTTCAGCATGAATTATATTCGGTCTTTGAGGTGTAAACAGTGTTATTGCCGATAATAGAAGCATTATATTTTCATCGTTTCTCCACGATATGTCAAAGGAATTTATAAACTTTTTGTGGGCTTCGTAAAGGTTGACATTAGCTTGTTTTAGCACGTCCAATTTGAGTAGAATCTTACATTTGCTATCCTGGTAAATAATGCAGACTACAGTTGAATTTGATAAACGCCGTAGTTACTTTGCATCACAAACCTGCCAACAGTCTTTTTCGATGTTGTATGACATGACAGACCTCAAAATCATTAGTTCAGTACAACCGCCTTTCAGAAGTGCGACCTGATCTTCTTGGCACAAGTTTCTGAATCCGGAAATCTTTTTAGCCATTTGTATTATCCTTCTTATTGCTTGATCAGTCATTCTTATGACGTCCATGAAACTACCGTTTGAAGAATCTGGTGTAAGCGACGTAGACAAAGGAAGCTTTAGTATCTCATTTGCTTCAATCAGTTCTTCCAATTTTTCCTTTTCAATAGCATTCAACTGAGCAGAACTCGTTTTGTCAAACTTTGTGTGCAGCAGATTCCTTGTAGGAAGAAGTGTAAACTCTGCTTCCACAAGTTTTTCGTATGTTGCATCTTCAATATTTTGCTTGGCAACGAGTTTTCGACTTGCTATTAAGTCAATAGAGCAATTGAACGAATTGTTTTCGGTTCGTTCTGCAATCACATTGTTCATCCACGACTCGCCGGATTCTTGAGAATTGTAAGGACTTTGTTCACTTTCGAAAGTGACTAATTTTGCTTCAGTGGATCGTTTTAACCTATTTTCTTCAATTTTTGCCTTTTTCACACGTTTCTCTTCATCACTGAGAATCCATTCTTTTTTCATTCCGACTTCAAAACATTTGCGAAGTCTACAACTTTGACAGAAGCGTCGAGTTATAACATCAATACTGCAATTACCCTCGAACGGACATCGAGAACTCTGTGCTTACAAATTTAGCAACGTTTTCGACAACATTTGCCACAAACCTTGTTTTTCTTTGCATTTCTTCTGAAGAATGCTTTGCACGACTCGCAGGTTATTGCGTTGAAATTGTACCCTAAAGCCTTGTCACCACATATTTTACATGTCTTCGCATCGTTATTCATCCTACTTTCTTTGCGATTCATGTTTTCGCAGTGAGGATCAAACGTCACATCATATCGAATCAAATCAAATCTCAACCTTTGCACACTTATTGTATTATTTATCAGTGATAAATTATGACTCTTATTTTTGTGTTCAAAATCCAAGTTTCTCTTGCGCACCAATCACTTAAACGATTCACTTAATTTTTTAATAAAAGTTCTATATCGGTCAAAATTCTCGATAAAATCATAACCATTCTCAATTCAAACATTAACATTCTATATTTTATCGACCAAAATAAGCAAACTTATAATTTCAAACAGCAGTGCCATAAGAGTGAAGGCAGTACAAAATTGTAAACTACGTCTCTAAGCACCATAAAACTTGAAACGCAGACGATGAAATAATCACATTTACAATAATGATGTGCTTATGTAAAATAAGGTACAAATAAAGAAAATCGCGTCCATTACTGAACACTGTCAAAGACTTGACTGTGCGTTGTCAAAAATTATTCTAAACTGTCTTTGATCGAGACACATAAATATGTTATAACATTCTCAAAAACATTAAGAAAATACCAATATGTTTTAAAAACATTATTGAAAAATTCAAAATACAGACTTCGAGATCCATGCAACAAAACAGCAGACTTGAAACCGTATATGTAATCCATTTTCACAATGTAACTCACAAGTAGTTTCCAAACTCACAATTGTTTACCAAACTATAATTGTAGAACAAAACAAAGCAATGCTTTTTCGTAGGAGATAGGACTCATTGAATAAAGTCGCAGTGACTGTGTTGCAACTATATTGAGTGCATCTCAACATCCCTGAATCGGATCGGTTAAAAGCTCGGGCAAACCGAACCGAACGAGTCGGTTCGGTTCCGTTCTAGCCGATTCTGACTCTAATATACGGAAGTTTGCAAGTTTTGATTCATTTACTAACAGAGGAAATAGGTCGTTATAACAATACACATACATAGAGATATACATGATATACTGGTTCTTTAACAGTTCACCTATATTATGGAAATATAATTGTTCGATACATGTAATGACTAAACGAACTTACACAAAAAATTTTTTCGTAATTGAGCGTTCAGATGAAAAAAATTAATTTTCCCCATTTGTTGCTTTCGTTTAACACTGTATTTGACACTGACGCAAAATTCTGCCCATTGAAACAGTAAATTAAAAATTTTTTAATTATTGGAGTTTTAGGTAAGAAAATCAAATGCTAATCAAAATTATTATATCTCATTGATTTTAATCACATCGATTCGGTATCAAATAAAATTTAATAATTTTTCATATTGTGAAAGTTTCGACATGACAACCAAATATCATTTACATCGTAAAGCAAGGGAATGTGCAAAACAGACTTACAAGTTAAGTGACTTTTTTTAAAGTGGTAATAAGTTGATTTTACTGATTAGCAATAGTGTTGCAAATCAAGATATTGTTTGGCAATCGATACTCTCGACAAACAAGCAATGCATAAATTGGAGTTCTCGAGAGTTGGGCGTGTTGAAATTCAAGATTCTTGTTTGCTTTCGAGATCTCATAACAATGGCAACAGACAACGTAACCATTTCTTAAATTTCTCGAAATTTTACAAATAAGAGTACAATTTCTCGAGAATTCAAACAAAACTGATTCTCAAGATGCTCTTCGTCTTGTTCTAAACTGGAATCTTGATTCTCGAGACAAGACACGAGAGATCTCTTTTGCAACACTAATTAGCAATAGACGATGATGAAGATAATTAGGTTGTCAACAACGATCGTGAATTTTTTGAACAATTTAATTTTGTTAAACAAATCAGGGTTTTGGTTTATGGCCTCGATTATTGTCTGTAGCAACGTGTCCGACAATTTTCGACAGTACGAAGAGAATATCTCAACTTAATCTGAACAAAATCATTTTCGAACTATATGATAATCTTGCTGAATCCATTTCCATTAATTTAAAATTCCATAAATTGACACGTTAGCAAAAATCCAGTGTGATAATTTATTAAGGTGAGCCTGTATAGTTAAGACATTGCGTTGTGTTGCGTGTTAATTCGCATCACTTTTCCCATTCTAATTATTGTTTAAATTGATAATACGCAAACTGACCAAAACTGTGCTAAGTTTGAGTTTGAGTTTTTTTATTCTTAGTGTCATCTGCATACATAGTATTGTATTTTTCAATAGTACATAGAAAGAACACAACAATAAAATGCACAAAACAAAATACCAAAGATAAAAAAGGTTCTAACAAAAAAATAGTACTTCGATTCGAACTTCTACTACCGGCTTGCTAACTCCAATACTGGTTGTCGTCTCTTTCACAAGACTAGCTGTGTACCTTCTTTCAGCCAGCTGGTTGAATCCAGAACGTAGCCACACATCTGTTCTGATTCAACCTCTGTGACTCGTCCTACGATGTTTCTCGTCGACTTGGTGAAAGCAGACCAGAACATTTCTTCACCAGCCATGTCTGTTCGGGCGTAAAATAACGTCTATTTTTTCTACAGCTCGAAAGTAACAAAACGGGCTCTAACTTGTGGCACTGGTGGTCGCACACTTCTTACACTACAGGTTTGATGTAACGAAACACACACTAGCCAGCTTTCTTATAACTCTCTTTATTTTCACGTTTGTACTATTTACAACGGAGTTGACACAATAAAATATCACCTCACTTGCGAATCAGTCGCTTTTGCATGGAACACAATATCCAGCCGGCTTACAGCCACTGAATGTTACAAACAACGGTTTCACTCTTAACAAGACTATTGACTAACTGCGAACTGCACAACGAACCGCCCTTTGATTAACACAAACACTAACTTATATACACTTAACAAAAAACACGTTTACCACTTGATTAACTATTCAAAAGTCACACTACTGTTTATCAGCAGGCTGTGACTAAACGAGTCAACGATCCAAAATACTCGTTACACTGACACCAATGGAGTAAATTGACGATGAATTTTTTCTGAATTAAGAGTAATATACTGCTTGACAAACGTTTAGAAATTTTTATTAACTCTTTAAAACAAGAACCAAATAAAAAAATTTACTGTTTGTAACGGTTAATGTAGTTTGCGCTGTCGTGTTTTGAATGAGTTGCATGTATGCTGCTTGTTTTCGTATATTTCTTGTGATGATACACTCAAAAAACCAGGATTTCTAAACTTTTGTCGGACACTGTATTAGGAGACCAGAATCCAAATTAGGATTTCTAGCGAGACACCTTTTTAACTTTTTCTTCATATTACCACAACTTTTATTCAACAAAATAAACAGAAATTGCTGTAAAATTACAGAGAAATTGACGTTTCGGTCAAAAAAGTATTTTTGGCTTCTTTGGTTAAAAATTTTGGTCGAAACCGTCTCCTATTTTTCGGATGCATCTGGGCAACGTTGACATAAGTTCCCACTTTTTGGGAACGGGAACTTTCCCGGAATATTTTTAGAACATTGAACTCGTGCCCAAACTTATGAATAGATTTGGCAAGTGTAAATTATTGTAAATTTACACAGCGTAAATTTACGTAAATTGACGTAAATTTACACTAGCCCAGCGTAAAAAATTGTAAAAAATTCAAATCTAAAAGTCGCTAAAATCACACTTTCTTCATTGAAAAATTGAGGTTTATCGCAATTATTGTCGGGAAAATACTAGTAAAATTAAATTACTATGTACCATTTACCAAACTGTACAATACAATAATTTACAATTTTTGACGTAAATTTACACCCCAAAATAATAATTTACGTAAATTCGCCAACTCTACTTATGAAAAATCATTTTTCTCCTTATTACAAAAAATTTAGAAAAACGAAAGTTCACCTAATATATCGTTGAGACGCGTAATATAAGTAGAGTTGGCGAATTTACGTAAATTATTATTTTGGGGTGTAAATTTACGTCAAAAAGTGCAAATATGACAAACTCAAAAAAGCTGTTTATTGATAATTTATCAAAATTATATAGTACTGTACTTCCTTATTTTATTCGTCGTGTCGGTCAAAGGCGAATTACATCAAAAAATTCACCGAAATTTCTCGCTTTTATGCATCATTATAACAAATTAATCTAAAA
>NCKV01000492.1:0-17218 GCA_003675905.2 Leptotrombidium deliense
GGTGTACTTAATTTGCAGGTTGAACTAAAGCCGATAGGCGTCGCTGGAGAATGTTACAAAAGGCCTTTGTAATATTCTTGTAATTTATGTAAGTTACAAACGTGTAATTTACGTAAATTACATCTTTCCCAACCCTAATCTGCGGTGTGTTCTGAGTTACTCTCTTCTCTCTCAATTGTATTTGTTGATTTCGTCGATTCTGCTTTTATAGTTGTCTTCGCAGTTCGATGTTACTTCATCGTCGTCCGAAAGTCTATTGTTTTCTTAATCCTTTTCAGATTGCTTCAAGCACGTCGTTCCATTGGGATTTCCTCTTTCGTCGTTTACTTCTTGATTTCAAGAGATGGGATGAGACAGAACGGTATATCTCACAGGAGCATAGAAATCCATATCTATTTTTTTGGGCCTGCAAAAAGCAATGCTGTGACTTAATATTGTTTATTGTTTATCTCTCGTTTCGATTTCACTGTGTTCTGCAATGCTCACATCTATTCTAAAAATTTCACTCTGAACTTTTTAAACAACTCTCTTCACTTTACTGTTCATTCGCGACAAACATTGTGAAAGTGCGGTTGTGTATCAGAAGAGCGACACAGTTTTGGTCCCGAAACGGTTGTAATTGAAACGTTTCATTCATTTCTTAATACAACTCAAACAAACAATTCGTAAACGAAGTGCCGCGATTCGTTCGTAACAAATAACCGAATTGAGGTAACGTTGAAATGAATGTATGATCCCGGGGTGTGCGCAACGCTGTCGGCTTAAAATATTTGTTGGCAACGTTTTATGATTGTAACACTTCTCGCTGTGTTCGCATTGCTCAGAGACGTAATGGCAGGAAACAAGGAACGAACTTTTCTTATGGTTAAGCCCGATGGCGTTCAGCGAGGAATCGTTGGCGAAATCATCAAGCGATTCGAGCAGAAAGGGTTCAAACTGGTTGCTATGAAATTTATGCAGGTTTGCAAAATTCTTTATTCACTTATTCTTAATTACTTTTTCTTTGAAGGCTGATGAAGAATTATTGAAAAAGCATTATGCAGACTTGTCATCGAAACCTTTCTTTCCTGGACTCGTTAAATATATGCAATTGGGACCAGTCGTGCCAATGGTGAGTATCAGTAATCAATTATCGCCGGCTATTTCCGTTTCCGCCGATCTGATTGAGGCGACCACTTAATGAGCCGTTTCGTGCTTTTTGTAATTCGCGTGAGAAGTTTTTCAATTTTCTGAACAATCAGCGAATAGCAATGATTTCAATGACTCGCATTAACCGTTTAAAAGCAATTTGAAGCAATCGTTTTGCGTGAATTGTGTTCACATTTTCCGCTACATAAGCAGTTAAAAGGAGAAAAGAGTCACTAATGACATAGAATTTTTTATTAGTCTGTGTGCTTTTTGGTTACAACAGTAATAGTAACACTTGGCTTCCTATTCATAGCATACAAATTTTTTGGTTTTCAATGTTGCTTCAAATTCTTGACATATGCTTCTAATCTTAGGTTTGGGAAGGATTGGGTATTGTGAAAACCGGACGTCAGATGTTGGGTGCAACAAACCCTGCTGATTCCGCACCCGGAACAATTCGCGGTGATTTGTGTGTTCAAGTTGGACGGTAAGCAATAACTTTTCTATTTGAAGTCACATAAAATATTTTGATTCAGGAACATAATTCATGGCAGCGATTCAGTTGAAAGTGCGAATAAAGAGATTAATCTTTGGTTTAAACCAGAAGAGTTAGTTCAATGGTCGCCAATGGGTGCAGACTGGATTTATGAGGATAATTAAGCATTTTTGCTATTAATAATGGAATCGTGACTGAATAAAGATTTTTGAGATCGACAACTGTGTTCACATTCTATTGTTTCCGATTTATGGATGTCAAGATTTGTTGCTGTCAACACGTTTAATATTTAGTACTCGATTTAACGACTTTGTTGACTGCAAACTCTGCGAAGTCGTAAATTCTAATTATCGAGATTCCAACGAATATTCCAAGCAATCCACCGATTTCACAGAGTATTTCGGATAAATGGAAGTGTTGTTTGTGTTGATTTATGACCATTTCATTTGTTTCGTAAATGAATCGAAGAATAGCAAAATCTTTGTGCTCCTGAATTGTTTCTAAAATATCTCTGGCAGCATATCTCTCTCGCTTTATTTTTGAATACTTTTCAGTGTGTTCATACTTTTGCTGATCACAAGATTAGTTTTTCAATTAAAAATAGGCTGAAATTTCATATACCTTTGTTTCGGGACTTGTTATTGGCGATTCTTGTACCAAAATCGTATACGAGTCGTCCCTATACAGTAAAAACAGTTGAAGTTCTAACTTAGTTCAACTTTCTTAAATTCTCACACGCAGTCTGGGTGACAGTCTTGTTCGCAGTCCTTGTGAATTTTCTCCGAACATTTGTAGGAAACTACTTAACATTAACACTCTGTCTACTGTCTTTATGATTACTTACTTTCGTAGCCACACCACTTGACATTATCTGTTACTTTAGAGCGATTGTATTTTGGAAATGGAATAAACGAAGGCCAGCAATTACATTTGTAAACAATGGCATCGGTAATGCACTTGTTGATACACGACTAAAATAAGTGTAAACACAACATTACATATATATATAAATAAAAAAGGAGCAAATAAAAAATTGAACCTGTCTGGAGATTGGAAAGGAGACATCGAAAACAAAATTGTTACGTGAAATCATGTCGTAATACTGTTGAGTGTAATTTCTGCAATTAGTGTCAAACGGTGTTTGCAGTCGTCTGGTTTGGTAACGTTTGATTTGAAATGCGTATTTCTTGCCAGGAAACACATTGTAACCCATTGTCGATATCGATGGAATTTCTCTGTTTGAGTGAATGACTACTCGACTGCTTTTCGGTATTTTTGTGTTCATTTGATATTTTCTCATCAATTTAATTTTAACCTCAACAATTTGATTTGTAGCGTAATTCTTCGATTCAGCAGGAATTCCTGTCAAATGCTCCGCGTGACGATTTCCAAATACTCCGAAATCGTTGTCAATGTCTCCATGCAGAAACTGTTCGCTCGAAACAACTGCTGACTCGTGAAATAGCACGAAACAAGTCGCTTGCTCTTCCATGGTTCGGATTTTTACAAAATTTGCACAATCACCTCTCATCGTTTTACCATTAACATCTTTCCACGACTCGTGGTCACAGTTTATTTCATCCAAAAATGATTTGCTTTCCACTGCATAATTGAAGTAATCATTAATTTTCAGAGTTTTCACGTATTTCTCATAAACAGGTCTAAGAATCTTGTGTTTCAACTAAGATTTCAAAAGTAAACGCAATCAGTGAAAAGTTAATTAGGAGCAAAAGTTGCTGCCAATCTTACAGTGTGTTTTTCTTTTTCAGTCAGAGTTTCATTTTTTATAATCTCCATTGCATTTGAGTACAGTGATTGCTCGACATTTCGAAAGCGTCGCAAGTTGAGTCTTAAAAAATGATAATTAAAGAAACTTATTAATTCGTTACTTACACGTCGTTGTCGCAAATCGTGATGCCTGGTAATGCGTCTCGCATATTTTTCAGTTCTTTCACGTCTACAGTGACCACAGTTGGAAATGCAGTGTATTTGATGAGCACTCGAATAATGTAATAGAAGCAGAAACCAACGCAACCAACGGTCACAATATACTTGATTAGTTTTGGTGTCCAAAATTTGTTTTTCTTTCTTCTCTTTTTATTACCTGACTTTAGATTAAGCATATTAGACAAGTTCTCAATTTGTGTTTTCTTTTCGCTTCTTCTTCGAGTTGTACTGAAAATGTCTAATTTGCATTCATTCATATTAAATGACACTCAATTTTTGTGACGCAAACTGTTCGCAAAACAAAAATGAATTTCAAATTTCGTGAAGTTCGATTTGTTGTAAAGTTGTTGACAGAATTGCGAATACCATTCGAAACGAAATGTTTTCATAGAACATTTTATTTGTGTGACAAAAGTGAAAATGAAAAATGAGAAGAAATTAAAGAGCTCTTCGCTATAGAAGTGATAAATCAAGAGAAGCGATGGATTCGCTCATTGCGCCTGTTTTTTGCGTTCATGTTTCAATAATTTGTGTTCTTTTTTCTGCTCTTTTTTCTTTTCTTTCTTACTTTTCTTTTGGTTGCCTTTTTCGTTCTCGTTTTCCTTTTCCTTTTCATTTCGTTTCTCGAGCAGTGATTCAAATTTTTCTTTTGCTTTTTTCTCGGCCTCCAACTTTTTGCGATAATTTTTCTCAGTGTCTTTTCGCAGCCATTTCTGTCTATTTCGATTTGAATCTTTTTCTTCGTTGCCTTCTTTCTCAATCAACTCTTTCCAAAGCGCACGCTGTTTGTCCAGTTTATTAACGTGCAAAATGTCGTCGTGTGTATTTCTGTAATTCGTTTGATTATCGTTCGTCTGCTTCTCAATGCTTTCGATGTGTTTACAAACATTCGCTTTCTTCGCGAACGACGAATTCCCATTTTCTATTTTCTTTTCTTTGTTTGTCTCTGAATCGATGTCTTCTTCTTTCACTGTGACACTTGTCAACGAGAGCAGGCTTTTCTCATCGCCGCATATCTGTTCGTTCGCTTCTTTGCAATCATCCAATTCACTCCGTTCTAAATTCGCGTTTGTTTTCTCATTTCTCTTCTTTCGTCGCGACGTTCGAACATTTTTATAGTCGCATTTTTCATTCGAATCTTTCGTTGTCACACTTTCCAACTTTTCGCGAAGATTTTCTTGAAACAAATCCCATGTAAACCTCTTTCCAACCTCCTTCTGATCGTGGCTCAATTTGCTCCTCGAATCCTTAATCTTTTCGTTTCTTTTCATTTTCGTTTCATCCCTTTTCTCATGTAAAGACGCGACCAGTCGTTCACTCCATGTCAATTCATTCTTCGCTTCTGTTTGCGATGTCTGTTGTTCGCGTTTAAACACATCAGAGGCACATAATGAGTATTGCAATTGAAACGGCTGCCATCCACTTGAACTTGACTGCTGCCGTTCTATCTCCTCCTCAACGGTCGCGTGATTCAGAGCACGCGGTTCCTTTTCAACTGAACTACTCTTTTCGATAGAATCGGCAATTCGAAGATTTTGGAAGTCATGAGAATTGCATTCTCCATAATACTCATTCTCTAATTGAAAGCTAGAAGGAAATGAGAACGGAAACAAGCCATTCTCTATCAACCTGGCCAACATTTGGTCATCAAATGTGTGATTTTCATTCAAGTAATCGACAACAGTTTTATCCAACAATTTTAGTCGATCGTTGCTTTCTTTTTGAAAAGACTCGGAATTACGAAATCTCTGATGATCGTTTGCGTTCGAATTGACACAATTATTGTCGATTGCAAGTGAAGAAAAAATGTCGTCCATCGTTGTTCGAAACGCGAAATTTCTCGTTTTCTAAGAAAACAATGATTGCAAACAATGAACTATGTCGTTCACTGCAAACAATTTTACTCAATTTCGCAGCAGCACTCAAATTAAAGTGTAATGTGTATATTCGATGTTTTGTAAACAAATGTTCGCAGTTTGGTTCGCAATGCAACGCAAACACAGAAGTAAACACAGATTCGATTTGTGCTCTCAATTAGCGTCGCTTTTAGCGTCGGCTTGTGTAACGCGATCAAAGCTCACCATTTCTTCAATTCATTTTTTAATGTTTGCTGTTAAAGCATTACTTTACTTTCGATTCAAATAACATTCGCCAAGTAAACCCATAAGCTTCATTTGCATTCGTTTCGATTTGCAAACAGAAACACAGTCACGAAATTTGATACTTTTGAAGTGTGATCAATGCTCGTCTCGTGACTTCAATTTGAATTTAAACGTGAATTTTACGCATTCGGTTTAATTTTAGTGTAATTAATTGCGAAATTCGCTGCAATTCACGTTTCATATCGAAAACGATCGATGAATTCGAAAGTGACTGCAATGCTTTTCAGGCGTTAATTAAATTCGAAATTCGAATACAATATTTCATTGAAAGGAAAGCCGAATTCGATTCTTTTTCGTGACTACGAAACGAGGTTAATTCGTGGCGATTGCAAGCAATTTTCATTTCGTTTCCGAAACAAATAACATTTTGTGGCAAACAAACATGAATGCAAACGAAAAAATAAAAGCACAAAGTTTGATACTGTAATTGTGTCCATAATTCAAGTGTGCGTAAAATGTGTTCATTTCGGTGAAGACACAGCGAAGTGTTCATTAAAAAAAGAAGTGTTCGTGTTTGTGTTGCTTCACTGCTGCTATTGTCGTGGTTTCTCCGTTTTACTGCCATTTTTTCGTCTCCTTATTTCCAATATTGTCAATAACAGTGAAGAAAGACAAACGAAATGAATCGTTCACGCAATACACGCAGCAAATAAATCTTTTGTAAGAGTACCGTCGATTGCTTTATCATTTCTGGAAACGTAGTGAATCTCCAAGTAAAGTACACTTTGAATGCCTAGCATTTGTTTCAATTTGAATAGGAATCACATAAGAAATGCGTTTTCAAACAATGGTCACATGCGATTTATCGACACACAGATGACGTCGACCGCAAAATTGGTGTGATTTTGGGTATCAAATAAAACAAAGATTGCCGTGACTGCAGTCATTGCTGACTCGTGACTCTAATTAATGGTCTCACATTCGGTGAACAGCCAACATTGAAATAAAACGATTGTGTAACAGTTGTTATATAATAGAGTGCATATGATTACATTACTGGTTTTCGTTACAGTCGAAGTTCGCTGTAAAAACGGCGTGATTTACATGTGAAGCGCAAAAGATCGTTTTACAACCGCATGCTGCAATTATACACAATTCGCTGATTAGCAATTAGTGATTTCATTTCGTTGAGTAAACGTGATTTTAAAAAGTTAATGTATGATAAAAGCCGACGATAAATTGTACATACAGAGACTCAATTTACTTTGACGCTTGAAATAACACAGCAGTCATAAAATAGCATTTGAAATATGGCAGTCGATAACCGCGATGTCAACAGCATTTCACTTCAATCCTTTCGCCAAGCAAACAAAGTGCGCATTAAAAAAGAATAATTCCGTTTGATGACCGACACGACGTAAATCGCGAAAGAAAACAATGCAAATGCATTCAACTGCAGGAAAAATTTATGTACGCAAACTTAATGGTAATATTACAATTCATTTTGTTGTATAATTGTTTACAATCATAGTATCAGTGGTAAAATGGGATAACAGTGGGGTTTGCATGTCGCACCTGCTGTTGATTAAATTGTGCAAACATCGTTTAAACACGATAATATTTAAATACAACATTCACTTTTTGTTAGTAAAAAAACATGATTAATTGATATAAGTTATCATGTATAACATCGCAATTATCTAATTTAACATTGAGCCGTGTATTCAATACTCCGTTCGCGTCAATTAAAAACTTTCCACAAAACTGCCTGGAAACAGCCCAATTTTACCATTCTTTTCGAGTGCTCCTCGAAACCATCCGTCTTCACGTTTCTTCTGTACATAAACTACATCTCCGATTTGCAGTTCCAATTCGTATTCCGTGTTGGGAGGATAAGGTACGATGCATCGATAACGTTCTCTAAGGAAACACCTCTCATTAAAATCTGTTTTACGTTCACGTTCCTATTTTTGAGCAGCAGCAAACATTTCGAAACCATTTCGAGTGCACAGTAAACATAAAAGTGCCTATCAACTGTATTGTTACTCGTATTACTCTTTAAAACAAAGATTACAAAGCGAATAATAAAAGAAAACTGATCCTTGAATATCAAGAATAAACAGAACACGACTTGAAGTGAAAATAATAACGGAAAGTTTAGGTAATATCTCATTTACACGATTCTTGAAAAGGGTACATCTTGCAAACGCACAAAATGGAACTTGAATCTTTGACTTTCTCAAAGCATTGAAGAATGAAAATTGAGCGACAAGCGTTTGACAGAAAATAACACTCACTTTATGAGTAGTTTGCAGGTTTTGCTGCTGTCTTCAGAAGAGGAGCATTTTTTGTGATGCGTGCCTTTGAGCACTTCGTTCGGACAGGAACCCGATCTGATGTGCACTGTAGGCAAATTACTCGTACTAGGATTTGCAAGCACCAGATTCTGAGGTGGAGACGTGCTTACAAACGATGGATTGTCACATGAAAAGCCATTTGTGACCGGAGGCGGCGATTTCGACTTTCGTTTGCTTGTCAACCTTTTCATTAAACTTATTTTCTCGCGTTTGTGATTGTGATCCTTCTTTTCTTGAATCACGGATATACAGCCTACGCTCGAAGGAGTTGGCGAAGATATTCTCATACTTGTTGGTTGATTAGAGGATACACTACTACTATGCCTTGTGGCAGCAACCTTTGGCTGATGCCACTGAGGCGATGCATGGCACGACGTGACACTGGTGTCTTCACTATTACACGCAGTGGGCGATGTGACATATGAAGAACGCGGAGGCCTCTGCGGTGGTGTCGGTATCACTGAAGTTATGTTTTTCGCCCAATCAAAAAGACCTGCGATGCCTTGACTCGAAGATGAGGATGAAGATGAAGGTACAGGTCTCGGTCTTGCATAGATCGATGAACTTGTTGTCGACGCGAGGGATGATGATGAACTTTCCACGGGTCGTGTTGGTGCTGGTCGCGGGCGCGGAGGCGGCGCAATATCCGCTTTTGCTGGAATGTTCTTCGAATCACACACTGGAGATACCACTCTTGTAGCAGTTACCATCTGCTGTTGTGACTGTTGATATTGTGGTTGTGGTAATGATGATCTGAATAAAAATTTTAATAACTTCATAATATAGAAAATTAGATTAGATTACTTTGCGAGTTGCACGTAATTTCCAGGGAAAACGCCAGAAACACCGGTTCTGAGCGAAGTTCCTTTGTACCAACCATCCTGACACTTTTCATTTACTGTGTATAACTCTCCTTTCCGCAACTCGACTTCATCACTTTTTTGTGGCTTGTAATTATACATGGCAACGTAACTACAAACGCACAATCACATTAAGTCAATTAGCGAGAAATGACATAAAACTTACTATACAGGAACAGGAGGCGAATGACTGACAGGAACACGCGTTTCCAATAAGCTGGTCTCTCGTCTCCAACTACTTCTGACTGCGTTGTTTCTAACCAGCTCATTAGCGTTGTTACTGCTCACATCGAACAAATTGGCACCGGTTTCATTGCTAAGGATTTCCATAGAATGTCTGTGTTGCTGTGTCACTGCGGCGTTCGAAACGTCAGTGGTCTGCGAAGTACTTCGCTGATATGGTAAAGGAAGTCCGTATGAACCCGCGGCAGGAACACATAACGAATGACGTTTGTGATTCGAAGTCGCAGAGCGTTGGATAAACACTCGATCATATACAGTAGTGGCACTTTGAGTTGTTATTGGAGATTTAACAGATGAATTGACACTTGTAGAGGTGAATGAAGTTGTAGTGACAGTTAGCGACAGAGCTGTGGTTGTGACCGGAGGAATGCCGATGCCAAGGGATGAGGAAGAAGAAGATGTGGATGATGGAGTACACGGAGCCGAAGAGGGACTCGTTGTTGAACTAGAACAGGATGAAGTACTGGACTCATCGACAGCAGGAACTTCATTCTTTATCTTCGAAGTGGTCGCATCCGACAGAGGAGTTGGCGGAGCTGTGCGTGACGGGCCAATTACACTACTGGTCGATAGCTTCATTAAAGCTTTTGCAGCAACATTCATTTCGACAAAAGTTATCGGAAAAATTCCGACCCTTTCATTTAATTTGCCTTCTGCCCAATTTTCGTCCACTCTTCGAATAACAGTGATTATGTCTCCTTTATTGAAAGAAAGACAATCCTTCTCTTCCACATCAGTGACACGGAAGTCGTAAAGAGCTTTACACTGTGGAGCGACGGGTGTCGACGGAGGCACGAGTACTTGGACATAACTTGCAGGCAAACAACCGAGTTTGGTACCGAGTTCACCGTAAAACCAATTGGGATCGATTCGCTTGCGAATTATGATCACATCTCCTTTCTTAAACGACAAATCCCTGACAGACACAACACAAGATTAATTACACTTCGCTTATGATTTGTGATCAAACAAAAGTGAACTAAGAAAGAACAAAAACGCATTTGTCTTGTGTATTCAGTGAAATTCACTTCAAGCCTTTATCACAATTAGCTGTAAGTTGTAAACTAAGCACTGACTCACTGTAAAAGCTCGATAATCTGAGAAGGAAACTAGAAAATGATTAAAGGTATACGTACCCTGGTTCTTTGCCATCGTAATTGAACAAAGCTTTGGCACGCGGTAAATTCGATGGCAGTACAATCTTAACAGGGGCATTGTTCTGACTGATCTCGCGGTTCGAAAGTGGCAGTGACTGTTGTTGAATATGAGGTGTTTCGGACCGAGATCCCAACTCATTCGAGTGGCTTTGAACTACGAGAGCGACAGGAAGAAGACATTTATTAATGCATACTTGCGATCGGAAAACGAAAGACAGTGTTAAGCATAGAACAGAGTTCATTACCAAAAGCAGGTTTAAATGCAGTGAAAGGTTGACCACTGCTGCTGTTACTCGCATTCTTTTGGTGCGTGAGACTCAATTTTGGATTATTCTTTATTCCTTCCAAAAGTCTGACGAGCAAAATGTTGGTAGGTAAATCGTCTACTTTCACGTCTACCTCTACGCGACATTCCGGACAGCGCAACTCTTTGTGAGTGTTTACAATTCTACGAGTAAAACAAGCGGTAAATAAAATCGAATCTCCGTGAAAACGTTACCGATTTAAACACTTCTTGCAAAACGTATGTTGACAGGGTAGAACTTTATTATTAATGTCCAGTTGTTCCAAACAAACACTGCATTCAAGTAAATCCGTCCAGAAGTGAGGTTCTTCCATCGCTTCGCTGTTATTGTTCGCTCTGTGAGCGAATCACGAATACACGGCTACACTCTGAACAATACACAAACACACCAATTTCACAGAACGCACCAAAAGCGCAACGATGCGACCGATTCGCGATTCGCGTTCACTGCATAATAAACAGCAATAAAAGCGAAGTGAAGCAACGTTTACGTCGTGCATTCGATGCCATCGTTTACATCAGTGCTGACAATGAATGCAAGCAAAGCGCAGTGAATCGCAAACGCACTCTGCGCTCGAATCGCTGCTGTTTCCTGCACTAACTGCGCATGAGCTCATCAATGCCGAATGGCCAATCGCTGAGAGACCGATCGGAGAGCGGACAACGAACGGCCTGCGAACCAGACTTGAGTCGGGTACAGGCCACGCGCGCCTCAGGAGAAAAAACAGTCTGCTTTCTGTTTCTTTTCGTTGTCGAACGTTTATTACAGATTGCTTAGAAGATTTACTACTGTAACATTCGGTTAGCAACTCGCTTTTCGTTCGAATTTTACTCGCAGAGAAGAGAAGAGAAGCATCGATTTTTGCGTTTTCAGTTTCCTTTTTTGGTTTTGAATTGACTGTTTAAAAAGCGAACATTGACATCGGTAACAGGCTGGGCGCTCGTTTGCAAACACCGAATAACTAATTCAACACAACTGTCCACGAATGGTTCGAATACCTCTTCCGCAGCTGTTTAAAATGTTGCACTGTTTGTGTGTTCTCTTTAACAAAAGGTTATTTAATTAAGTAACAAAAGACAGATGTTTGCATATATGTTCGCATGTTTTGAGCCATTTTTTAACTTGAAATGCTTGAAATACTGTTTGCGCTGCTGGAGTACTGCGTTAGCACACGAAACAATTACAATTAAATTACTCTCAATTTTAGAGCGAAAATGTAGTTGTTGTTTACTTTCACATTTTTCATAATAAATTTTGGGCGCTTTTCGTTCACGGTTCTCACGAAACATATTAAATTTAAAATTAAAAAGTAAAATACGTGAAGTGTTGCGTAACTAAATTACAATTGGCCGCAAATTGTATGCAACCGCAGCCGCAACGGCAGCGATGCGTTTGTGCACACTTAAATTAGTGTAAATTAATTGAATAACGGACAATTTGTTGTAAGCAGTAGTAACATTTCGAGGCGAAAATTCACACAAATAAACGTTGATTTGCAATAATTGTCACTCGAAATAAATGCAAGTGAAATGAACGAAATTCGTCGAAATTCATTCATTCATTCATTGTGATTAAAGAAATGTGGAAACAAAATGTTCCTCCTTTTCATCCATTCACTCAGCAAATTACAGTTTGAATATCAATTTGAAAGTCAATTGACATTACAGAGTTGGTCGTAAAATTGTGCCGTCAATTGCAACATTAGTACAAGTATATAGTTTGCAGTCGAATAATTGATGCATAATATTTATGTTGAAAGCTGTACTCGTTAAACGGAAACGAGTGAAGTGTCTGTCAAATAATAAATCGGACGTCAATGAAGCAATAATTGGCTTGCTGCAATTTATAATTAGCGTTTAGCAATAATTATTTATAAAGTGTCACTGGTGAGCATCGTTTATAAACATTTCATAACATTTGCGATCATTAAAGCGTTTGTTGCTGAAAAGCTTTAGTGAACTGTTTCGTCGAAAGGATGCATTTTTAATTACACCGTCGAGTTTGCATGAAATTAACCTTTTTTTGATTAATCAATGACAGACAAAGACATAAATCACAGTTATGTGTACTGTGTTACAGTGAGTGCATCTGTGGAATCGATTTCACGTTCGTTTCATTGGACTTTTTTCTAAACTCGAAGAACACGATTCAACACAAAAAAGAGAAGAATTTGAAAAATGGCTTCACGTTCACAAATCAATGTTTAGTTCGGCAACGCAATAATAGTTTGTAAAGAAGTAGAAAGTTTTCAGGACAATTGCAACGATAATGAATTACGTTATGCGAACTAAGAATGACGATCATGATTGCAGTATTCGCTCGTTTAGAGTACAAATTTGAGTGCAAAAATAAGAAATGGAGCACAAGTTTGTGAGTGCAATGAAAGCGAGGCAAACGAAGCGAATGTAAGATGATGCACATCAGTATATGAAGTGTATTTGCTTTTAATGGTGAATATAATGCTTTCCGCAGTTAACGAACGCCGAAAGTGTACCTTTGCGGTCCGTGCGATGTGTGTCTAACGACGAATGCAACGCAACAAATGCTGTTCACTCAACAAACGTTTTCTCATTTTACGTGTAAGCTATAATAGAAACCGTTGAAAACTTTATTTTTCAAACATTTTGTGTAGTTTGTTGTTTTTTAAAGGAAGTTCACATACAGAAATGCATTTTTGACGACAATAATGTTCATGGCACGATTGAAAGCTAAATTTCAGTGCCATTATTCGTTTAATCACAAGCAACAACAACAACAACGAGTTTCATTCACCAAATCGATGAAAAGAATCGTCGACAGTGAACCTAAAGCATTTTGGACGTTCACTTTTTGATGTACGATTAATTGATTTATGAAAACGTCGACGCAATTACTTTCGCGATCAAATCAAATACGGAAAACGAAATATGAACAAAATACCATTTTCTCATCTCTCTGTGTACATTTTTTCTTTGTTTTTTGCTTCTTATCTGTTGTTTCATTGTTTTTCTCGCAGCTTCTACTATTTAATTCAATCGTTGTGTATTAAATTCAATCACTGCAATCACTTTCCTATTGCAATTCTTTCGCTTCTTTCTATTCTCATTTTTTGCTTTTTGCATTCAATTTCAATATTTAATTTGAAACTGCACACATTAAGTTGTGCCAAACTTCGTTTTTATTATTCAACGCAGACAATTGTGTAATTTTGTTACTGTGTATTTATATTCACAAATGCGATGTGCAAAAAGCATATTACGCTAACACTTACATTTCACTTCATTTTCAAATGAAATGCGTTTCATAATTAATCTTTCTAAGAAAGCGAAGAATAAGTGTTGTTGCTTTTGCGATTGTGTTTCGTGATGTCGAATAGTCTGAGTCTCTGGTCTCGTCTCATTGATCGCCGCATTTATTTAATTCGCAATTCGCGAATTTCGTCGCTATGTAAAGTTCACATAAAGATGATGATAAACTTTGCTTTGCTTTGCTGTTCTCATATTTTTTGTACGCAACATAAAGCATCGCTGTAATTATGAAATAGAGTGTTGCAAAATCAGCACAACAGTTGATTTGAAGAGAAGAAGAGCCGCAACAACAGCAGTCAGTGAACAGGATGCACAACGCACACACACACACACACACAGTTTGCTGTCTAAAATAGTTGCAGATTCCTTAGCCGCAATTAAGTTATGTACTGTTTCTCGCCATCGAGTGACTGCACACTGTTTCACGAAAAATGTTCACTTCATTGCTTAATCTTCACCTTTCGCATTCATTTCATTTCGTTTCATTTTCATTCTCGTAATTCAGAAACATTGAATGCAAGAAAGCAATTCATTCGTTCTTTTCGTTTTCCATTTCATTTCTCATTCTTTCATCACATTTGAAAAAGTTTCTTCTTTTTACTCGATTAAAATCAGTGTTTCTTCGAAAATATTAAAATCGTGGGATTGTGCACTTCTTAATAAGCACTTCTTATCTCGGCATTCATTGTGGCCGACAAATAATTACGATTTTAAATGTTTTACGTGAAAATCTCGTACTGCTCATCAATCACTGTGAACACACAAATCACAACACACAACAAATAATGAATCGATTGAAAAATAATGTTTTTCATTTAAAATAATATTTATGTAAACGTATTTCTCACTCTTATTTATTTGTTAAATGGTTTAATGAAGCGAACTGTCATTGCAGCACTAATTGGCAAACATTGAATAATTGCGGCACTAAATCAGAGAGTGAATTATATACGAATGAAGTTATGAAACGCAGTCAGGAATGTTCAATGTATATAGTTAAATACATATTTAGGAGATAAGCGTTAAAAAGCGTTAAAAAATTAGAAAAAACATGTGTCAATGGAATGTACGCTTTCTTAGCTGTTTTATGGTTTTTTGCCACTTCTTGCGAATCTCAAACGCAATGTGTGTTTATGTGTGTGTATGTGAACATGTCGATGTGTAATGAAAAAGTTGCTTTTAATGCGACGACAAATTTTGACAAAAGCGAAACGGTAATTTGTGTTGAAAAGCGATATTCTTTAAAGCGACACTAAATATGAATAAATGAATGAATGTAAAAGATGGTTACTTGTGTTGCTTCTCGCTTAGACATAATGGAAAAGCAAAAAATCGCGTAAAATGTAAAGTTAAGAAGTGAAGCGTGCGAAACGTTTCCCAAGAAATATTCGCTTCCTTTGAAGCGAGTCGCGAACATTCGCTCTTCCTGTGCATTGGAGACACTTCCGTCCATGCTTTGTCCCAAGTGCAGTTTATATTCTAAAACGTACACCGTTCGTTCGCCCATTCATTGCTTCGGCCACTTTTCCGATTCAATTGAAAAAAAGTTAATTGACTGCTATTTGCAAATGCTCTACTATTAACTTATTTCCTCTGCTCTTTGTCTCAATTCAAGTGTATTTCGCCGATTCTTTACCTTGAAATCAGCCTTTAGGATATTTTGCGTACTTTTCTCGTAAATTCACGACTCATACTTGTGTTACTTGTGTGTATGCTGTGTTCAACGGTCGAGCATTTCGTTTTTTTATCGCTTTTTGCAAATACTTTCGAATCACAATTACGAGGGGCGAAAAAGCAAAGAACGAACGAAACTATTCAATTAAATTGATTCAATTCAATCGCAGTTTGAAAAGACGATTCGAGAAAAAAGCACAAAGTGCAGCTAAACTTCAATGAAACTGTTTGTTTGTTTTGTTTTCGTGTTGTTGAAAGTGTAAACTTTGAAAATGGGTTAAAACGGTGTTTCTTTGCTTGTTGTGTTGAAGTTTTTCATTTTAATCTAAATCTAAACAATTATCAGTTGTGTGTGTGCGCTCATTGATTTCACTGCCGAAACTCGGAGCAAAGATCATCGCATTCATTGTTACTTAAAACACTTTGATAATAAAAGAGGATTGTTTACTTGTAGAGTGTATGAAATGAACAAGTGTACTAATTTGGCACATTCCCATATTTCTTATCCAACACTGTACACTTGGCTGTTTAATAAACAATGTACATTGCATAAACTTAATAGACTTTGAAAATGAGAATACAAAACAAATAAAAATGACATAATAAGAATGAGAATAAAAATAGAGAAAATGTTCACTATTTTAGTATTCGTTAAGAAGTGATCCTCTTTAATAATTCAACTGTAATCACAGTCAACTTTTATTCGCCTTTAATTCATTCGTTTTGATTAGAATGCGAAAGTTGCTGCTTGCATTCAAAGTTCATTATTAATTTACTTTAATTAACTAAAAAAAGTTGTTTCCAAACTATAATTGCACTTAATTCATAATCTAATTAAACTTGAAATTCAATTAAAATCACATCATTCATTTGATGTCAATATGATTAACTGTTGTAAATGGGTTGCAGTAAATAAAAGACGAACATTTCACTTTCGTCAAACTTCACTTTTAATACCCGTTCGACGGATTCAGCAATGATGCAAACAGCTAGCTAGCTACACAGTGACATGTATTCAATGACGCTTTAATTCGCTTTTAATGTCTCTTTGTTTCACAGAGAAATCAGCGGAAAGACGACTGTTTGAAAGTCTCTCGGATAAAGCATTCGTTTCAAATACAATTTGTTTTGTTTCACTAATTTCAAAGAACGTTCTGAATTAATGCGACACACATTCGAAAGCAACACATATGGCTTCGTTCGTTCGTTCGTTCGTTCGTTATTAGATGAAAAGTGTGTTCTCGTCTGTTCTGTTCTTCTCTTTTTCGTCTCTGTACACTGCACTTCCATGTCTGCGTTGCTTGTGATTGCTCGGCGAACATTCTCGTCGATTATTGCAGTAATCGTGCACTCAATTCATTGAATGTGAATGAGAATGAAAATGATGTGTGCCAATCGACAGTCCACTGATCGCGTTCTATTATATTCTGTGTACTTTTTTGCTGTATTCTGTATTCTCTGTTCACGTTGTGTAACTGAATAAAAGGTGAACCGTCTGTCACCGAAAGAACCTCACCTTTCGAAACGAGACACAAAGACAGCAATCGATGCATCTTTGCTCGCTTCACAATGTATTACATTTAAATATTAAAATTAGAAGCGAAATTCAACAAAGAAGTAGACATTGTTGCCATTCCATTCGATTCTATTCTACTCTTCGCT
>NCKV01000493.1:0-17219 GCA_003675905.2 Leptotrombidium deliense
AGTCCTGTTTTTTCGATTTTCGCAACTTAAAAACCGCTAAAAGGATCAACAGTGACTACAATTTTGAATCAAACAATTGAAAAGCCGACTTAGTGACTATTGTTCCAACTTAGCAGTACCATTAAAGTAGTCAAATATGCATTTTTGCCTCTGTTAAAAGTCTTCCTCAAATCGAAGGAAGCTTACGTTTTCAACAATTACGAGAAATTTGTGATATTCTCAATGGAACAATTACGAAATCGAAGTTTCTTGATTCACATAGAGGGAATGAGACTATTACAAGTTGTAATGTCCAGCGCTTTTTCTTAAGATATAAGAAAATTTTCAATGAAAGCCGCACCAAATTTACAGTTGAAAACTTACATATGTATCTTTTCATAAATTTCGATGTCTAATTAAAAAATTTTAATGCATTTTTAGGGCATAATCGGGTGATTTTTGGTGGCATAAATGCATGCATAATGCACGATTTTTTAAAGCATAAAATCCGAAGTCTGATCATTATCGATGTTAATCTCTCTGAAATTCTTTGAGATGAAGATGAAAATATTGACTTGACATTTTTGCCCTCTCCACAATATCTGAATACATAATGTGATCTTCGAATTGTAAGTTCTATCTATTACGTGTTATATTACGGGAAGTCTCATTTTTGAAACAGTAAAGTTTGATTGATGAGAAACTTTTCATATTTTTTAAAGTCTTGGAAAAGTGTTGATATTACAAGATATTACAAACTATGAATGAAAATCGCATCTGTTTATTGAAATGATGTTTGAGCACTAATAATGTTTCCCAATTTAATGAATGAATACAAGAGTTTAAAAAGGATGCATAGTGTTTGTTTGCATCGCACATCTTTGCTATTCGTTATTCGGTATTTCGCAAATTTTGAAGCAAACAAAAATTGAGTTAATTCTCTGTGAAAAACGAAATGAATTTGGAGAGAAAATAAATGAAAATCAATGTTGTTTTTCACTTCCAAGTGGAAGTTATTATTAAAAATCGTTCTTTCGGAATAATAATTCCATAATTTATAAAAAAGTGAAAATTCGGAAACAAAACTAGAATTAAATGTTAATCGATAATAATATAGAGTAAAGAGCAACTGTTGTGATCAGATCGTGAATCGCTGATCGCACATTCGCGGAACACTTGCATAAATGAGCCACTTTTTGTTTGCGATTGAAAAGCATACATTTTCAATTTAAACATAAAATTTCGCTGAGCAGTTGCACGTAATTGAATGTACGTTTACGCAGCATCGCACTGCTTGCCGCGAAGTGACCCAACTTTTCGACGAACCAAACTTGAGTCGCAGTAAAATGCAATCTTTTCTTCTTACATCCATCCGAAGAACGTAGAGACACAATTTCGGGCTATTTGTTGCTGCGTTCGCACGTAGACGCAGCGGAAAACATGTCGAACAGCAAATCGGACGACGCGGTCAAAGCGAGCGACGAGGCGAGCGGAAAGCGAAAAATATTCAAAGGCTTTAAGTTACCGTTTTTGCGTAAAAATACGAAAAGTGTGCCAGAAATGCCAGAGGAGAAGTTTCGTCGTCGCTCGTCGAGCGCCGGACCGCAAGATAAGCAAGAACCGAGACGAAAAAAGTCTGGAAGTGTGTACGAGAAAGGGGCTGGAATCGAACCGGAACCGCAGTCCGCTCCGCCGCTCTAAAATGTCACTATAGGTTAGTTTTAAAAGTCTCTCAATTTTCGAGTTTGACGGAACAGCAACTTTCAATTAACATTGCATCATGTTAAGACGAAGACAAGTTTGGATGTTCACTGTTTAATATGTTAAACATTAAATTTAAATCCCTGTGTTTAAGACGAACGCAAAATTGGAAATTAATTTGTTTTCTGGTTAATTGTGTTTATCGACCGTTCTCGTTATTCGCAACTGTATTCGCGGTGAACGTTATCAATTCCTGTAAATATTAGCGACTCAATGTTTTGTGACTTGTACATGGTAAATTCATAATTAACAAGAAGCAGCTATTTTCGATGTGTTGCATTCCCGGAATGAAACGAAACCAATCCAACCGAGATTCGAATGTTGTATTTTTGCGCGTTTTTCAATTGAATCGAAACCGAAAACGCGAACAACGTTTGTATTCAAATCAGTTATTTAAAAAATAAAATTCATTGTCATTTGTGAAATGTATGTTTGTCATTTCTAAGTACGTTTAGCAGAAACTTTATTACTCTGAGAAGCATACTTTCGGTTCGCTTCTGCATTCAAATGTCCTCAAGTCTTACAAAATTGCTTATTGACTTTTTCTCTACTTTTACCGCATAACTCTCATCATTGCGTCTCACACAGCGACAAAGTAACTCAGATGAGATCGGATGAGAAAAAGCGACTTTAGATTGAATTTCAGAGTAAAGAAATTGAATTCTTTTTTCTTGAGATCAACTAACAATTTTCGAGTAAATATCGAGCAACTGTCACTTTTTTTGAAATATTCGAAAAATAGTCGCTCTTATTTTCGTTTCTCATCAATTTTGAATGTCAAGTGTTATAATACTCCTGATACTAGAAACAGAGTTTAGAAGTCACAATCTGCTTTCGTTGTGAATCAACAATGAAACAAATTCAGCCAATCTCGCCAAGTGTTTTCTTTTTACAATCATTTGAATGCAATGCAAAATGTTATGGAAAGTATCGCATTGCTTTAAGCCGTTAGTGCAGTGTACGTGAAACAAATTATTGTCTACTGCATATTCAACGATGCTCCAATTTATTGCTTCTTGAATCTCGTCGAATGCACACACTGAATACAATGCAATGCAAAATAAATTCTCGTTGACACAAACAATCGATTTGTTTGCACACTTGCTTTAACATTTTACGACACAACGCAAACTTTGGTCCTAATGTTGTCTCATTTCAGTACTGAACAACTTTAGTCTAATTGCATTTAAATTATAATAAAAGTTTGCAATTACCGCTGTAAACAGGTGAGCAAAACAGTAATAGTTTTCATATCCGCAAGTACTTGAAGAACTTTTTGCAAAACGTTATTGCATCGTTTAAAATATAAATGAAAAGAGTAAGAAGTGAAACAACAAAAAAAGCATTGAATACGTAATCGATTGTCGATGAGAATCTGTGAGTTTGAATGCGCATTCAAAATGCGAATACACTGCTGGGCTGAGATTTAAATTCGATTAATGTTCAGCGATGTCTTGCGAAGTTAGCGAACAAACGAACTCTTTCATTGGACTTGGCTTTAAAAAGTGTGCTCTTTGCAATTTACATGCAAATTGAGTCGCAACAGCGACAATACGATGGCTTTCTACGTGTGTATTTGGATGAGCAAATGTTCGCAATCGATTCGTTTTGTGCGCAAACAGCGGATAAAGAGAAGAGCGAAAAGAGTGAAAGCCTGTTGCTATTAATAGAATCGAATTGATGCGAACTCAACTCTCTGAGAGACAGAACATTGTTTTCGAATCGCGATTCGCACGAATTTCGCTGTAAAGCAAATGCTTGTCGACAAAACGATGAAATAAGAGCTTTTTGTAAATGTAAATGTTTAGCTTTCCTCGAAAATTGAATTTACGAGTTATTGAAGAAAAAAGTGAATTGCATGTGTTCCATGTGAACAATTATTGTGCCTTCGAAAATGTATATTCACTGTTCCATTGCGAGTCAGTCAAGCTTCGTTTCTCTTTGAACACCTTTCAATGCTTTCTGTGCAATAAAATGCGATTTGAAATAAATCTCCGAATAGCAGATTAAGTTGCCTTTCAAAACATAAATTCAACGTTAACCGAATGAAAATAAAAAAATGCAGGCGATTCGCTGCACATCTCATTTGCGAATTGTATTACAAGCGATTATGTATAATCTCACCATTAATACGATCAACAAACTTGTTCCATAATCGTTCACAATAAAGATGAAGTCCTTGTGCACAACTTTGTTTTCTTAGAGCACACGAGATTACTTTTAAAAGATTCGCTAATATAAATGTAAAGTTTCATGCTTCCCACAGTGTCATGTCGAATTATCAAATAAGTTGCATTGAATTGAACAGTGCAGAATAATATAGTAATTTAAATACAATTTATATATTGCGTTCGCCGAGTTGCCACTGCAAATTTGCTTTCATGTTAATACCTTTTGACACAAAAGATTCTCGCAGAAATTATTACAAATTCATTAATATGTGCATAAATTCATATTCAGCAAACTTCTGGATTTCAATAAATTCATAAGTATTTCCAATGTCTCCAGTATTTCCATGAGTAGTACTTCAGAACAAAAAATTCAAACTCAGATATTTCAAATGCGATAAATTCTTGAAATTTTCAAAATTGTTTATTTATGTATACTTACTTCAAGGTTCACGGAAAATTATAGAATATGTTACGTTTTATCTCTAAAATTTTTGGTACAAATTATGACTTGATTTTAATTGCTCTTGTGTAACGACAAATTTTCTGCTGCTTGAAAATTCGAAATCAATTAAATTACGTGCATCAGTGTGTATTTCAATATTTACAGTAAAACAACTGCAGTTAACATTGAAAAACGTACGTGAGTTACATGTACATTACAAGTATAATTCTGATTAAAACGAACTGATTTCATCAAGAAATTAACGCCTAAAGAGGAGACGCAACAAGTTAAATCTTTAAGGACAAGTATTCTGTTTCAGAGATTTGGCACATGAATTGTGGTAAAACGGAATGAGAGTATCACAACAGTACAGGGTGATAATTTTAAAAGTTTCGGTGTTTAGTTCGAAATTACCACTTTATTACCACCATGTTTATTTTAACGTTAAAGTTGTTCAAAAGTTGTTGAAAATTATCAACTCTAGAAAATTCTGCGTTGTTGTTCTTCCCGGTGTTGTAAGAAACAATTTTCTTCTAGACGTTAACAGACATACACAGTGTACACTTAGTGTATACTTATACCAAATTGCAAGTTCCTATGTATGGTTAAAAAGTTATAAGCATTTCAAAACCGAAACTTTTAAAATTGTCAGTAGGTTCATTTAAATGTTCGAAACAGTATCGCTTTTTGAGTGTCAAGAAAAAAGAGTGACTTAGAAACTACAACTATCGTCCATTCGCACTCGACAAGTAATTACAGAGATAAAGAAAGCTGTACTTAAGCGTGTTCCTGAATAATAATAAACACTTACACTAAAACAAAGAACATACATGGAACCATAAATAAAATTATTAACCAGGATTGAAGCTAAAGACCAGGAAAAGTTCGCGTACATACAGAAAAGAAAAAACCACCTAAAACCAACTGCAGAATTAACACTCATAAATTTTTGCCAATTTTCATACGTTTTTAGTTTTCAGACAAACCTCATGATCGATACTGTACAAGGCAATCCTGGCTGAGATCACAGAGAGAGCCTGCAGAGAAGTGATTTCTGTCACCTTTTTTTGCAACAATTGAAAATGATGAGCATTTGCACAAAATCTTTAAACAATCAAACTATAAATAATGAAACAATTTTGAATACCAAAGTTGAATATAAATTTATTTTATTTACTTTTATTTAAAAATCAAAAGTTAAATGCACAATTTATAACATAGGTTTAATGGCCTTTTCGGACAACGATGGTGTTGCGTGATCTGCTTACGGCAACGATTGATTTGGTCTTTGATCCGTATTGTGTAGTTACTTTAACGATAACTTTGCCATCGATTCTGATATGTGCGCAAGCATTATCGTTCGATTTTCGAACTCTGAAGATGGATGCTCTAGCACGACCGAATTTAGCTGTGGTTCTGGTGTAGTTTCCAACGGTTGTGGTCTTAATCACTTTCGATCCTGCGACGATTCTGAGAACGTTGTTTGCGTCAATTTCATCATCGTTGAAGAAATTGGTCATTTCTTCGCCCATTTTCATTTTATGTCCACCTCGGATGCTAATTCCTGCTCCACCACTGACGGTCTTATTCACTTTTAATTCGTGAGGTTTTTCGATGGTTCCGAGGCCAGTGAGGTTGAAAAAAACACCGACAAATTCGTGGTTATTTGAACGTTTCGTGGCAAACACGACGTGTCCGTTGGCATCACCTTTGCTGGCAACATCGATTGTCTTGTTACCAGCAATAACGTGGGCGCCAACATTACGAGAACCTTTGAAGGTGATGTCCACATTATCGCTTTTGCCTTCGACGCAATGCACAGAGTGATCACCGAAAATTTGGCGACACAAAGTTACATGCGAATCACGGGCTGGAGCATTTTCCCAAGGGGCTCCAACTTGAAAATTTCCAGTCGGAAATCTTATCAATTTATTGCTCATCTTAACAAAAAATCATTACGAGTTAGTAATTCTTACCTGTTGAGCAGATATTTAGTGAGTCCTTCCGGTCCGAAGTGATATTCAGTCTCATCGACAGATCCGCATAAGACAAATGGAATCAAAGCAGCGATAACTAACAAACACTTCATTTTGTTCGTGCAACAAACTGAGATTCATTACTAATTGTGATTCCATTTTATACTTCACTGTTTTTACCTAATTATACAGTGATCTCATAGATTTATGTAATTAAACATTGTTTATTGGTTTAGCTGATCAAACTGAACATCATTTTGAACACTACTCGTGAACTGACACAGTAAATAATATTTCCGTTGCACCAGAAATGATTATTTAGTTTTAAAATCTTAAGATCTCATAGAATGTTTGCTTGTGAAAATAAAAAACAAGGAATTTTAATTGCCGGCGATCATGCAGAATCAAATTTCGAACTAATTAATACGTCTCTTGTCTAATGCAGTTTACTCAACTGCTGTGATGTCGTCATTTTGCTGTGCAATCAAACAGAGTTGAAATTAAAGTGACAATCACTGACTTGCGTTCGTTTAATTGCCATTTGTTGAAATGCTAAACTTATGCCTGCAATGAATTCAGACAAAACAAATTTTACGCTATCGCAATAACTACGCACAAAGTACAACACTTGTAATCCATTAATTTATAATGTTAAATGCGTAAATTACATAACTATCACGTTGAGTTCCTGAGTTTACGAAAAGTGGTTCGCTTTAAAAAAAGCGAAATTGTAAAGTTATGGCATGAAGAAAATGTGGCGTTTGTTTATAGCCACCTGTTCAACTGTTTCAGTGATGCTGCATATGCAGAATGCAGTTTGCGCACATCTCTCCGAATAATCAATCAATCGCGTTGATGTATACGAAACACTCGAAATATCGCAACTATTTTTGAAACTAAAAAGTGCGACTCGAGTTCGATCGATTCGATTTCATCTAGACTCTTACTTTGCTCGAAATCAGTTTAATGCAAACGATCAATATTGTTTCATGCTTTTATAAAAATAATTTCTATATGATTACAAAGTAAGAAATGCGAGGCGCTCAGTTTGAAGTTGAGCAAATATTTGACGAGAGACTTGCGAAGCAACAAATTCAGTTTCTCGAAGAGAGTTGCTTTTTAAATAAAAAAAGAATAAAAGGCGATGTTTGTTGTGGTATTTTGCCAAATTGCGGCCACTAAAAGCATCGCAACAAGCGTAACCGCAGTTTTATAGTGTACAATATATATATATATGTACAGCATGTTCGCCAGATAAGGGAGACATTAATGATGTGTTCCGCGTTTCGTTCGATTCACAATTAAGAGGCGTTGCAAAATAACTGAGAAGCTGTTAAATAATAAAAGTGAAATTAAATGCAAGCACAGCTTCACAGTGATCATAAAGCTGAGATGCAGTGTCGAATATTTTCTCGAGCGCACCAATTCGCCGCAAACATTTTATTGCTTTATGACACTGACCAAACTACCTGACAGTGATCACACGAATTGTTTATAAGAAAATTCCCAAACGTTATCATCTTTTCAAGGAATATATTTTTTAAAAATATTTTCTTTTTTTCTTTTATATACTGATAAATATAATTATTTTCAGAGTGGTTCGACATTATAATAGAAGTGAGATACGTTCTCATAAAGCTATCTATCGGTAGGTGTGCACAATAGTAACAGCAGATGCACGTTATCCTTAATATTAATTTCTCGTAATAATAGAATATTCAATTTTAACACTCTTTTCAATTAAGGAATGTAAGACATAAAAACTAAAATTTATTTTCATGGTTCATACTTTTGTTAAGTGTCTTTAACAATAATCTTTTCAAACGAATTCAATGGATATTATTAGTTCTGAAGCTGTTTTATCAAAAAATAATACATGACGTCACAGTGCGCCAATGGAATACATGTTTACTTTCTCCATTGAATGATTCTTTCGTAATTAAAATTAATTGCGCATATTCACTTTCATTGTTCAGTGTGCGATTACAAGTTAGTAGTTAAGGCTCACTATTATCACATCTGACATCAGGAAAAGTGGTGCGGATATCCACTTCCCCTCACAATTAAAGTTGATATTTAATCTACATCTCTAATCACTTTCTGGGACTGATTCATTAAGATAACAATAATTTGAGCAGAAATGTTCCAAACATGTCTGATGTCTGAAAGAATAATATTAACAGAAATTACATAATTAATCAATCAATCAATGAACTTTATTTGTTAACGAAACCATTCAAGCTACAATGCTTGTCTCACAATGGATCGTTACTTAGTTAACAATTATTATTAAAAAAGCTGACCAGCGACACCAAACAGATAACCATAGCCAAGCCAGAACACATTCGATGCTGCCATTCCGCCAACAAACCAAGCTAACCAGTCATCAGTCATTTTTAGGCCAGTATCAGGGTCTCGGGAAAAGATACACTTAAAGCGGATTTGAACTCGCGACAGCGGTGTATGGCAGTGATTGTCAATCGTACGACTTAACCACTATGTCACCCCTCAATTAACCGAAACTTCTCCACACTCGCGATTTCTAAATGCTGTGATAATTATGATTATTTCTTTTGCAGATAAGGACCCTTAAAAAAGTTATTAACACATTGTTTTGAAGTAATGTTGTAACGCCAATATTTCAGCATAATTGTGTTATGAAACCACATGTGTATTTGATGCTCAGCTGTTTTAAAAAAGTGAGCATATGTGAATTTTTTTATTAACGGCATCCTCATAATTTGAAAACGGGGGTTTTAAAAACGTTCATTGGTTGAACATATTTCCAACTCAATAGCTGTATTTAAATTAATTGTATAATTTTATTTAATTAACAAAGGTATTCAATTATGAGTAAAAAATGTTTATTTGGTGCAATAAAAGTAATTGACAATAAATAAGCAGAAGTGAAAAATAAGTTTCTTGATAAGTTACAGTATATAATGGAAAAATGTTATACATTTCCATTTATATTCGGTCACAAAATTAAGCTCATTTTTAATTCACAATTAAATTTAACTAGCAAATAATATAGCGTGAAATGGACAAGCCATTGGTCAATTCGTGGACAGAATTCGGAGACTTGGAACTCATTTGTGTGGGAACGGCGAAAGGATCGTATTATCCCGAAAAGGAACCGGTGTACACGTTTAACGTAATGAGAGATGAGTGGTATGACAGCTACGTGGTACAACCGACCGGTCAAAGGCCGAAATGTCGCGAGATTTTGGCTGAGAAACAACTGGACGCTCTTCGAGATTTATTGGAAGGTGAAAGTATTTCGGTCACTACAGTAACCGAATTCGAAAAAGACATTAAGGAAGATATGCTGCGAAAACGGTCTGTTCTAACTGTGAATTGTGAATCTGAAGACAAGAGAGTGAAAAAGAAGAAAATAAACACAATTAGACCAGCGCAGCACAGGTTTAACCATCTAATATCGACTCCTTGGTTTAGAAACTATTACCAGATGGGATTAGCTTGTCCAAGAGATATGGTTATCACCATGGGTAACACTATTGTTGAGTCAGCTACTGCTTGCAGGTTTGCATAATATAATTTTTACTTTAATTCTCATTTACATTCGAATGAATTCAGACACAGATATTTTGAGTCTTCTTATTATCGGGACATAATTTACAAGTTTTACAATGCTGACAAAAGAGTTCACTGGAAAACTGGACCTCAACCGACGTGCGCCGATTCAATGTTCCGCTATTATTACCAAGATAAAAAAGAAGCACAAACAAACCATAAGCACGTCTACGAAACTGCTTTGGCTGAAAACGAAGTCGCATTCGAAGCCGCAGACATGTTGAGAATTGGCAAAGATGTGTTCTACAAACGAAGCGCTACTGCCAATTTTATGGGACTCGAGTGGTTGAGACGTGAGTTTCCAGAGCTAAGGTTTCATATGATGCATTTCAAAGATGACCTAAGTCCTCATATTGATGTAAATATAATTCCAATGCGTCCTCCAACTTCTGGTTCAGATGGAATTGTTATTGTGAACCAAATTTATGCGTCGTTGTGTTCACAAATCAAGTTGTTTACTGACAACAATTGGAAGCCAATTTTTGCTCCTAAGCCATCAACAAGCAAACTGTCGCCTGTTGCGATGTGCAGCGACAATTTGAATATGAATGCGCTCATGTTGAATACAAAATGTTGTGTTATCGAAGAGTGCGAAGTCGAATTTTACAAATTGCTCGAAGATCTTGGCTTCGATGTAATCACTTGCGATTTAAGAGCATTGAATGAATTTGGAGGCGGACCGCACTGCGTGACATGGGACATCAGACGAGACGATTATTGCAAAGATTATTTCCCCAATCAAAACTATGCGAGTGAATGTAAAATTGATTACAACGTATTTAATGACACAAATTGGTATTGTCCCAAAAAATAATCTTTCAATTGAGAGCAATGAAATGTTTTCGCGCATGAGAACTTTAGAGCTTTCATTTCAAATATTGCATTGATAATTAAAAGAATAAAATTGATCAAAATAGAGCAAAGCATCGATTGCACGTATGTTGCTCAACGCTGTTCATTTTAAAACAGTTGTTTACAAATAAAAAACTTTGAACATTACCTGCTGCCGATAATCGATTTGTTAACGCTACTGTCAACAATGAACAATATTCTCCGTAAAAATTATGACGCCACATGCTTTGCAAATGTGTTTGTTAGCAGGCAGCGAAACAATTGCTGGTATCAGTAAATTCGCACAATTGTCAATTGTCATTTCTCTTTAAAAAGCAACATTTTCAGGTCTAGCATTCGTTGTCTTGTGCTTGTGGAAACTTATTCCTTTGAACCATTGCAAATATAAAGTTACGATTTCTGCGATATATTTACTTGTAAAACATACTTGTTGTGTAAAGAACTTAACTTAACCAAATACAACAGTAAAAACTTAAGAAGAGAATTCAAAGGTAATGTGTTGCAGAAAGAAATTACTCCCCTGTCGGAACGGAGTAGGAGATATAAATTTTCTAACAATTTTCTATATCGAATGGTGATTAAAAGTTAAAGCTGCTGTTCGTATTCCTAATAAATCAATGCCCCTATATGGCAAAACTAATCATCAATTTTCAAATAGTTTTATCATTTACTCAATTTATGTATTGAAATGAAACACAAATTGACGATAACATAACGTCATTTCCCTTGAACCTGTGAAATAATGCTGTCATTTCAAACAATTAATTTTTAGAAAAATGAATGGTTTAAATAACAAAGTGTGCATTCAAGATAAATGTGTGGTTTCAAACCGTAAGGTTGGTGTACGAAATGTTTCCTTATGTGAACTAATTTTGGAGAAACTGAAAAAAAATCCAGAAAAAGAAGTGTTGGTAAACAATTAAATTTTTCTTTTTTATTTTTAATGACACTCTTTTCACAGATCGATTGTGAGAAAAATAAAGTTTGGAAAGCGAAAGAAGTTGTAGATTCGATTCTTAAGTTAACTTCAAATTTTATTGAGATTGGAATTAAGAAAGGAGATATTGTTGCTGTTCAGGCACCGAATAGTGACTATCAAGTAATCGTATATTTTGCTGTAGTTGCCATTGGAGCTGTGTACACAGGATGCATGCACAACGCACCTCCCAGTATGTATATTATAAAAAATTCATTCACCATTAGATATATTAATCACAGACGAGCTGATGAAAATTATCAAGGAAACCAATCCGTCGTATTTAATTTTATCTGAAGATAGACTGGAAGCGTATAAACTAGTGCGATTTGAACACAAAAGTGTCAAGGTTCGTTTGGCATAAACAGAAAGTGAAAAACTAACAATTGCTTAGAAAGTGTTTTTAGTGGACATGATGAATCACAGCAGCGAATTGTTATCAATTCCAAAATTAATAAACGACATGAAATCCGTGGATGAAATTCATTTGAAAGATGTAATTTCTGTTGTCAATGGAGATGATGTTTTGCAAATAGTGTTCTCCAGTGGTTCAACTGGGTTACCAAAACCTATTTTGCTCTCGAACCGGAATTTAACAGCTGATTTTGAGACAACAGGAAAACATTACAACATGATAAACAACGAAGATACTGTTGCTCTTTACTTTCCATTGTATCACACAATTGGTTCTGCAATTCTGTCGTTTTGCTTTTACGCAGCAGCGAAATGTTGTATTTTTATCGATGACACAAATGAAAAAATATATGAAATGTGCCACAAATACAAAGTATGAAAGACACTTATTGCATTAATTAATTGACAATTTCACAGGTAACCTCGACTTATCTTGTTCCATCTTTAATAAACGCTTTCAACGAAATGTTTTCAGAAGAACAAATGTTATCATTAAAAAAGGTCACATCAACTGGTGACTGCTTGCCACCAAACGTAGCGGAAAAATTCGTCAGAAATTTTAAATTAGAATTTTTTACACAACTTTATGGATCTTCAGAAATTGGCACTGGAACTGTAAATCCATATTCATCAGGTGTTACTGATTTAAAAAGCGTTGGATTTCCAGCACCAGAATCAATATGCAAAGTAGTGGACATTGACGCAAACAAAGATTTGGATGCGAATCAAATTGGCGAAATTAGAATTAAGTCTCCTCAAGTATTCAAGGGTTACTTGAATAACAAAAAAGAAACTGAGCGGGTGTTTGATGAAAATGGATTTTATAAAACTGGTGATGCTGGTTATTACGACGAAAGTGGTAGATTTTATTTTGTAGGAAGGTATATTGATAAGCTTAAATTCACAGTCACAAAAAGGTGTTGTTCGTACATTTTTCAGATATTCATCTCTAATAAAACATGATAGTTGGTGCATTTCTCCATTAGAACTGGAGTCGATTCTAATTGAACACGAATGTGTCGAAGAAGCAGCTGTTGTCGGTATTGATGCCGGAATACTCGGAGAAGTGCCGAAAGCATTTGTTATTCTACGTAATGACACAAGAAAGAGTGTAACAAAACAAGAACTTATCGATTTTGTAAACTCTAAAGTTGTTTACTACAAACAGTTGCAAGGAGGAATTGAATTCCTTGAAACGTTTCCACGAACGAGTATTGGAAAAATTGACAGAAAAGCTTTGCTTAAGTAAACTTTTTAAACTCAGTTCATAAACAATTTATTATCAATGAATCAATAAATAACCGTAAGTACTATTAAAAACAAAACATAGTTTAGCTGTAAGGCAAACATTGGTTTGGAAGAACTGTTGGTATTGGTTGCGTAACCGCAAATTCCTGGTCGACGCCACCATTGGCCCAAATTAGCGTAAACTTTATTGTTCCTGTTTGAATGGAGTAAAGCACACACTCGGCACCAAAAATGTGTGTTTATGAATTCTCCCGTCTGTTTCCACTCGAAATAACTGTTGTAAAGCGTATCGTTGTTGTCTAATAATAGCAAAAATTTTGCCAAATGTTTCGGAGACGAAAAATCGGATGCATGAATGTAAGAATGATATGGCGCGACACGTTTGTAGTCAATCTGCTTCGCACCCATCACAATCGGTATAACATCGTTCATTAGTCCGTTGAGAAAAAATTTCTCTGTTATGTACTCTTCGCAATTGGAGTTCTCGAAAGATAAATAAAATTTGTACTCTCGATTTATTAGGTGAAAACACTGCTTCGCTTTGCTTCGAGGACAACTCAAAGGTCCGCATCTAAGTCAATCACTAAATAAATAATGGTTGAAGAATTGAATTTAATAAACCTGCCAAATATGTCTACTTCGATATGCCTCTTTAGTTGCAGTGCAAATTGAAGTCTTTCGTTCTTCGATCTGCAATTCGACACAAACCAAGCCACCTTTTTCGTCTTTCCTTTTGCATAGTTTTTTCTTGTTTTCTGTGAAATTGAAAATCACATTTTGAATTATGATTTGTACATTTGTTACACTTACGAAAATATTGTCATCGTTATATTGAACAAATTTCTCATAAGGAGTCACTATATCAGAATCGTGACGATATGTCGCAACCAAGTTAATCACGTGATTTATTGCTCCTAAATTCTTCGAATTCAACGGTGACTCTAATAGGTAATAAATCCATATTTGGTTCGTGATATTCTTTCGTCTCGGAACTATTGATGAGCTCTAAAAATGAAAAGTCACTTTCAGTGCGCAAAGAAAGATATTGAAACAAATGAGTTACAGTGAAGAATACAGCATCCGCTGTGCTGAAATCTTTAAAGTCGGTCGAGATTGAGCAGGTGTCAACTGGACAGTTATCTTTTAGAAACACATCTCTTCCTCGAGCCTGCCAACTTTTGAATCCATTTGTAACCAATATTTTCTTCACAATTCCACTTTCCTTAATCTTGTCGTAGTCATCTGGAATGAACATCAACTGATTCACAATTCTGTCGTCGTCGCTCTCTTCGGGATAGAGCGCAAGTTGCGAATATAAATGATTTCCAATTTTGGGACGAAGTGTACCATTTGACATAAACCACGGTCTTCCACCTTTTGCCCATTGAAACAAACTGTATTTATTTGTATTTCTTTTTGAAATTGATTTCGTGTTATTGATGAGTTTCGCAATTTTAAAATCATTTGACAAATTGTTGCTTAAATAGACATGAGTCGAGATTAAAATGGCGAAACATAAAACTAACACTATTAAGAACACTGTTTTCAGATTTAAACGTCGCATCACAATTTAGAAAGAATTCACATTTTTAGATGCGGTGAACGAGAATGAGCATCAAATCGTTCACCTGTTTTGTCGTCTGTATGTTATTGCATTTTTAATGGAAACAGCGAGGATCAATACAACAAATGAAACGCTTTTCGCTGCGAGGCGTTCGCTAGTAAAAATAGCAGAGCAAAATTGTCGGTTCTCACTTCTGTTATTTATAAACATGAAATGTTCACGTCTTCTCCTCGCGCTGCGCTAGCATTCAATTTTATTTACCGTGAAATACAGATTCAGTATTTATTTACCATGTATCAAAACAGATTCAGCAGGAATCTAAAACTTATATTCACGTTGAAAAGAAAAATTGTGAAAAGGTTGGAAATAAATTGCAATTTTATTTGAAAAGAGTTTGGATTAAAATGGGCATTGTTTGCAACAAAGTAAGAGAGAACTTAAAAAGTGAGCTAAGGAGATTTAAATGGTACCGGTTTGCTTTTGCTAGAAAAACGTTTCAAACAAATTGACAATTCAAATTTTACTAAAATTTGAATACAAAGTTGTGAATAATCGAAATGCAAACGTTTTATTTCGGGTTCAAATTGAAACACATTTTGGTGATTGCGTTCAATTGTCGCGTTCATTGAACGAATGGAAGCGGTAATCCTTTAGCGAACTTTTTCGACGATTCGCTGTTTCTGAACTCATCGTAACTAATGCGACCGTCTTTATCTGTGTCCGCTTCTGACATGAGTTTCTCGACGTCCTCGTCGGTGAATGGTTTATCCAACATGGCGAAAGCCATTCGCACCTCGTAGCGGTCTAAGTATCCGTTCTTATCGGCATCGATGAAATTGAATATTCTTCGCAAATTCGTGTCGTGTTCCACTGATTCGTCCAATTTTTCCTCCAACTTTTCCAAAAACAACGCAAGCAACGCATCGTCCAACGGTTTCTCGCCTATTACGATTGTGTTTTTAATTTTATTTATTTTTGGAATAAACAATTCATTGTTCGTGGTATCGCTTTTTCTTCTGAACACGTTTTAAGAGCCAAAAATAAAAAACAGAAAAGCTGCAAACAACACATTAATTTTTGGCAATGTTCACATCAGAATACTGTCTGTAACATATTTTTAGACAATATATCGTCGTAAAGCTGTGTATTTCAAATTCCAACACTATTTCTGAGGTCGATAAACGATTACTTTAACTGAGTTTAACCGTTTAAACATTTTTCACAAGGAATTTAATATCTGCTGTTGAACAACTCGAATAAAATTTGTAGGTGTAACTAAAAAATAATACATTTTGTGTTGTACTTACCGATTTCTCCAAATACGGCAACGATTAATTTGTCGTCTGATTTCATTCCTTGACTCTGAAGTATTTTTTTGAATTCGCCGATTTCAACTTTTCCATCAGAACCTTTCGCACCATTGAAAGCGCTTCTTAATTGCTTTTCGTCGATTAAGTCAGCCTAATTAAATTTTGCGATTCATTTGAATGATATATGAACAATGGAAAGCATTCACAATTGATTTACCATTTTGGAGGTGAGTGAGAAGTAATCGGAACTGTAAAAGAATCTAACAGAAGAAGCGAATGTATCTCGGAGTTAAGTGACACGGAGCTGTGGTGCAAATGATGTTCACCGAATACTGGCGAAAACTGTTCAACACAATAACGGATGTCGAGCTATTTTTGGTTGCGAAAGGGAGTTTACTTTCACTTTTTTTTCTAAGTCTCGCATTTCGTGCTTTCAGAATACCAAAAAAATGTGAAACGGTATTTCTGTATACATTTCAAATCCGTCCTGAGACGATGTTCTCTGTTCATTGCACATCATTCAAAATTATGCAATTTTCCGAAATTCAAATAATTTCTTTTCCGCAGTAACACCAACTTAAAAAAATTTATATCTCAGTTCAGTGGACTTGAGTGCCAAAGGATAATTTTTATATTAAAGCTTCTGCGACTACAAGGTTTTACAGTTTTATTGTTTCATTTTGTTAAGATTATTTACAAGACAACAACACGTGTATGAATTTGTTTTGTGTGCTCAACATGCCCATCATTACCACAAGCAACCTCAACACTTCACAATACTGAAACAATAAAACTGTAAAACCCTGTATATAGGGTTGGCAGTAGGGCATTGGCATGCCAGGCATGCCTGGCATTTGGGCAGGCATTTAGGCACGCACTCAAATTTTTCTCCATAGGAATACATTAGTGCCCGGCAGACTGACAGGCATGCC
>NCKV01000494.1:0-17217 GCA_003675905.2 Leptotrombidium deliense
AAATGAATTTATTATTTTTAAAATTATAAATGCTTTGCAATTACAATTGGGGATAAAAAATAGAGTACGTTTGAAATGGATGAGTGAGAACAAAATGAAAGCATTCATTGCAAAAGGTTGCAAACGGTGGCGATTGATTGCAAAAGGAAATGTTTCTCAAGAAATGAAATATGAAATGAAAAATTGTATTTCGTTAAATTCTTATTTCGTTTCGTTCGTTCACATTACTAAACTCGAGTGAAGTTCTTTTGCAACTTTTGCAACACTTTTGCAGTATTAGACTCGAAATGTTCACTTTGAAAAGGCTTTCAAACTGTTTCTGTAATCGCAAATGTGAATGAAACGAATTAAATGCGAGACCAGCAAACAAGAAATTCTATATTTTAAATTAAGCTTTGATACTCGTCTAGATTTATTGAACTGCGAATTCAAATTTCCTGCAGTCAATGAACACATTACACTTTATTTAATAATAAAGTTATTCAATAAAAACGGAATTTCTTGCGTCAATTCATGTCAAATAATTTGATTTCACGTTCGTTTAGATTGCTTCTTTGGTTTCAATTCAAGTATCTAATAATTTGCTTGAAAAGACGTTAATGTCTCTAACAAATGAAATACAATAAATTTTGATTGTGACTTTGTGTTTAATAAAGAAACACACGAATTATTATAACAAGATGAGAATGAAGAGTAAACTATCTCTATTGTTCTCTTTAATAAACTTTGCTTTTTAATGAATCATTTGCAAAATGCAATTTGTTGAAAGAAAATTTCAAATTGAATTGAAAATTTTAATATAAAAAAGTGATCAAAAGTAATTAGCTAAATGCCAAGCATTTACGTTGAATTTATTCTCATTGTTAATCGAAGTGTAAAATAAAGTTTCAAACAAAATTCTGCTATACATTCATTACAATTCGAAACTAACTTAATAGCGTATTACTTTTGTTGCAAACTGTATTTCAAAAGATTATTTAACTCTCGACTTTGAAATTAAGTTTGAATCAATAAAATTAAATTAAGACAATGAATGCATACAAATTGGCTGTCGAATGAAATCGTCTTACATTGCATTATAGATATATAAAGTTATGCATTACATTACACGAACAATGTAACATAATTAAGTACAAAGCTTTGCAACAGCTCGTAATTTATTATATTGTAACGTAAATAAGTTTCTTTGATCATTATTTCCGTGAATTGCATTTAGAATAAAGAATATCAATGTTATTTAAAATGATTGACAAACGGTGCATACAAAACACAGTAAAACACATGTATAATGTACATGCTCGCATGATATTCGTTGTTATGTTTTATGTATTTTTAATAATTCACTCAAGTTTAACAAAACGAAACGTACTCGAAGAAATATGTTAAATTTTTGTTGCACGAAGAAAATTTGTAAAAATTGAAGTTTCTGCAAATGTTTGTCTAGATTTACAAATCAAATTTAGAAAAATATCATTCTTTGACTTGTTAGTTTGCTGAATAAGATTGATCAAAATGTTTGTTTGCAGTTTGCGACCTGAAATGAGTACTATGTTCAACAGCGTAGCTGTATTGTTTGAAGTAAAGTAAAGTAATAAGAGGAACGAAACGAAAATAATTTGTGAGCCTCTAGTTCCATTCTGAAAGCCGTAAATCATAAATCGGTGAGTTTTCCTTTGCAAAACAATGATCAACAACGGTTGCAATAAGTGAAGTGAAACCCAATTAAGCGGCAGATTAAACGTCACTCATTTAAACTGACATTAAATACAACTTTTAAAATTCAAAAACACAGTTTGCATTGAAATGCAAAATCTTTCTTTAGTGCAGTTGCAATTATGCAGTAAACATGAAATCTAAAAATCTGAGTTTAATAAGGCATTTTAATTCGCAAATATTAATGTTATGTTGCATTGCGTTCATTAGACGCTTACAACCTCATTTTGAGGAAGAAACAATAAATTAATGAATATTTGGTCGAAAAACGTTGTTCGCTGTTCACCGATCGATCGTCGCAAATATTTAAAGTATACAATTTTGGCGATCGAAACTTTTCATCACTGCAACAACATTAGTGCATTAATGAGAAAAGGTGAATTCTGGTGTACAGTGTGCAGTGTACACAGTTAGTTCACTCTACTGTTGTCGTCGTCGTCGTTGCAACATTGCTTATTAAATATTCGCGTCACAAAACGGCTGCAACGATGCGATGCATCGCAACGCAGAGCAGTATCACCGAATGCAGCGATATGCACAAGCACAATGTGCATTTAGTTCGTTAAATTAGGGAACGTTTGTAATCGTTTTGACATTAAAACTGTGGCCATTCATTAATTCTTGAACAGAGAATCACAAGTCACAGGTTATACAATATAAATCATTCTCGGTGTAGATAGTACAATGAAAGCAGATAGAGTGTGTAGTGTAGTGACATTTTCGGTTTGCAGTTCGGCCGCAAATTACGTTTGTCGAGCAAATGCATTTACGGTCTCACTTTTAATCGAAATCTAATTTTTCTTTATTACTTTTCGCTTTTTCAAATTGCGCACACATTTCGCACTTTTCATGTTTCACACGTTTTCACAAATGCAATCACTGTGTGTTCGTCGAAATGGCGACACTTTTTGCAATATTTTCGTTGCTTTTAAATTAAATGTTCAAATTCGAGTTCGCAACGAAACTTTCAAATATCGAACTGCCGAAACGAAAGGCGAACGCAAAGAAAAAAGTTACATTCAAAATATTTCATAATTTATGAAACAATAAATAAAAATTGCGAACTTACAAAATTCATACTTTTTATTGCATTTTTTAGTTGCATTTTGTCGAGAAAATGCAATTAACGTGAATTTCATAAATTTCAATGGCTTTACTGTTAATATTCAAATACATTAGCGACACTTTTGTGCAATACAACTTCCCACAAATGTGTATATAAATGTTATTTTTTTATGAATAATTAAGATGACTACAGTTTCTTCTCTTAATTATTAAATCGTTAAAACAGTTTTAAACGCGAAGTGATGAACTTACTGAAAATCAATAGAACTTTTTCAGTGTGTAACACTTTTTAGTTTTACTCGATCACGTCACTGTTCGCTGTCCTCTTTGCAATCGCGTTTGCAAATTTGCAAAATTACAGTAAACAGTGAAGTTTAAAATGAACTGTTGTCAGTCTTGTCACGTCGTCAACGACTTTTCGAATTAAACAGTGACACAATAAATGTGTTGAAGAGTATTGATTGCAATCAGACTCATTTTAAAGTCAAATTATTTAACAACACTTTCGAAACGAACGAACATTTTTCGGTCAGCAAAGTGAAATGAGTTTGCAAAGTTTTGCATTTTCACTAACTGACTGACGGACACTGTTTTAAAATCGATTTGTTTTCGCAAATACTAAAAAAATACATTTAATATTCATATCGACGCATATACTATTCTCGAATGTTATTAATATAACATTCATTTCGCTTTTGAATACATAAACAGTTATTTGCAAAGAAATTCGTTATTTCACAAAATGAATTATGTAAACTATTGTTGAGGCAGTGTTTTCCATAATCTTTTGCGGTAATAGAAAAAGTGTGTTGTGTCGACCGAAGCATCATTGCAATGGCTTAAAACGATGTGTTTACTTAAGTGTAAATCATTTGAATTTAATTTACATTTTGCATAACGTTGTGTTGAGTTGTGTTTAATAAGTATTGTATTGAAATTTGCAATGAAAGGAGATAAAAGTAGACATGAGACAAGAGAGATAAACGTCAACGTAAATGTTATCTTTTCATTTTCATATTCACATACATTCATATTCATTTTTATTAGCATTGATTAAAAAATATATATCGTGAACACAGTTATTAATGTTCATGAATTGTGAGTTTGCATTAAATACAATCACATGTATCTGGCGTTGCAATCTAAACACAGTAAAGCATTAATTACAGTATATGTGATGGTAAAAGAAAACAGCATTTTTCATCTATAAGTTTTAATGAAAAACCTATAATTTGTTGAGCTTTACTTGTCGACGTATGAAGAGTGAAAAAGATTTAAGGATTTAGTGAGGAATAGAAACCGAAGATTCATTTGAATCGACAAACATTTCTTCGTTTCGCTGTTCAATGAACGAATCTTTTCATCTTTTTGTAGCCGTTTCATCTAAGTGCAACGAAATTCGTTGAATTTATTTAAAAGTTAACCGAAAAAGTTTTGCACAAACCGATATATTCGCGTGTAAATGTAATATTGATTGCGAAATGCTGGAAACGAGCAAACTTTTCGCAGCTCGCAACTTCTTTATTTTCGAGATTAAATCTCGGATCTGTTTCCAAGAACCAAATTAGCCGTTGTTTCAGAACTTGTTTCATTAATTAACATAAATTTGTTTCCTTCTTTTTCCTTAAATTGGTCATTATTTTAATAGTTTTCTGTCCAAATCGTGTGGTTCACTCCACAAACGTTTTAATTGCGCAATGCATTTGCAATGAATACATTGCAAATTATAAAATGTTCATTTTAGTGTTGTGTTGTTTCTTAAACATTTCGAGTTCAACTGTAAAACATTTGCACATTCTTGAATGAATGAATGCAGTCGATTACTACATTTTACTTCATTAATGAGTTTGAATATCAACGTTGAATTCATTGTTTCGTAGCCATTGTTTGAACACTGTTTTGTTTGCAAATGCAATGCAAACAATAATTTGTAGCGCAACGAATGATTTGCAAATTTCAAATTTTACACAACTTTTCTAACCACAAAAAAGAGTTCAATGAATCGTAATTTTTTACTTAGTTGATCATAAATTTGTTTCTTGTTGTTTTTAGGTTTCGCAATTTGTTTAATAAAAAATGAAGCTTTATGCAGTTTGGTTCACACTGCAAATGTATAATACATTAACCAAGATTTTTGTGCGTTCATGTTACAGTGAACGATTGTTTAGTCGAAAGTAACTCAAAATTAATGAGATTAGAAAGCTCTTCAGATCTCAAGATTGAAAAAGTTTACTTTCTTCGAGAAAAAATAATTCGGTTATTTTTTCGAGAAGAAGACACACAAACCAAAGAAACTAAATCCTAATGCCTTGCTGTACAAATTTTTAGTAAAGTGTTTTGCAGTGCAAAATGACATATATATTTTTTGTGTTCCAATTTTCAGAATACTCTTTAAACAAACAACCAAAAAGTTTTGTAATATTTTCTCTCAGCTTTTGTAATATTTACAGAAACATATTTCAAAAACATTCGTTTCTTTGCATTTTGAAAATGAAAACACGAAATTAAACGCTTTGAAAGTAAAGAGCTGCGAGCAGTGTTTGCAAACATTACGCGTTAAAAATTTAGAACATTTTTTTATCATTCAGCTTGATAGCGATTGAAATATTGTGTTCAGTAAAGCTTTGAAAAGCGTGTAAAAAGTTCATTGACCAACGACTACGAAAACAAGAGACATCGCAATTGCATTTCATTTCATTGCATTGCATTCGTTGCCATTTGTGCACCTTTTTTCAGATCAAAGTGAGACACAACAAAAAGCTGTTCGACTTTGCTCGAAAGTACTGATTTCGCAATTCTTTTATCCCTTTAAAACCATAAACAACTAAAATTGTGCAACGTTTTCGTTCGACTGTCGAATAAATGTAAATATTTGTCAATGCAATTCGTTCGATTTGTAATTCACTTTAAACATTATTTTTCGCTGAATTGCATTACACAACTCTTTCTTCACTGTTTCCACACAAATATTTGTGATTGTTTCACTTCTTTCTCATTTATTATTTGCGATGACTTTTATTTGGAAATTTGTTGTCAGCTTTGATTCAGTGATGCAGTGAATCGTTGCAGGCGACTGCTTAATAATGAACAATGCATTTTGGCGCACATTTACTAAACGGCAACTTTTTTGACTCACAAATCATGGTTATTGATACGAAAGTAACGTTATTACACTGAAGGCGCTCAAATGAATTGCGATTTATTTTCGATCTCCATTTTAATCGAAACTGTTCGTCGACAAATAACGCAAGAACAAAAAACAGTTCACTTCGATGATTGCAATGAAAGCGCAACAACATCGCAAATGTGTCGCAAAACAAGCGAAGAACAATTTGTTGCAGCACTGTAAAGAACATCAATATTTTCGCAGCTAATTAATAATTACACAAAAGACTGTTTCGCGATCGCTTTTTTAAAGCCGTCTCGATTGCAAACTTGTGTAAGCCATTAAAACAATAGACGAGTTTTTCAAGTATCAATTAACCAGAAATTACTCGGCAAAAAGAAGATAGATTAGTTGGTCGAAGAGTAGTTGTTCTCTATCTGCTCATTTTTGTGCAATAAATTATTCGCCAAAAAACACCGTTACTTTCGAGTAGCTTTCATGACTTTAACAAAATGTGTGCAATTTTTTTCGTTGTCACTGTAAAAACTCGCTTTAATTACAGTTGAAAAACGTATAAACACATAAAAAATGTAATCGCTGCGATTAGAATAAAATTTTCATGTTTCGGTACAAACAATTCAATTTTATTATATTTCACATTTTATTACAAAATACAAAAAGTAAAATTTTTGTTTCGCTTGTTTTTTATCAGTTTCACGAGTTTTGCAAAAAAGAAGGAAAAAGTTTTTTCCCAATTTGTTCGTTTTTCGAAAATATAACAATTTTCTTCTGCGTTTTCAAGTTTTGTCGGTTTTTCGAAAAAATAGTCGCTTTCAATATTCGTTTCTTTTGCGGTTTCACCGAAAAGTACCTTTAAATTGATTCCTTAATTAAATTGTGTGAAAATTGAAAATAAGACGACTTAAAAAAGAAAAGTAAGCGAACAAAACAAAAACGGATGCATTGCATTGCATTTCGTTGCGTTGCATTGCATTGCAATCGCATTGAGCTGTAACTTCTGTTCTCTCAACTTTCGCTTCCATTTCACTCAATTTTATTTCTTTTGCGAGACACTCGAAACACAAAATTTGCATCCAAAAAAGTGTTGTGTGAAAGCAAAATAAGAAATGTCACAACTTAATTTGCAAAATAAATATAACGATATATGCCAAATTTGCTTGTCTGCTCTGTTCGCGAACAAAATTTACGATCGCTGCTTTCGAAACGCGGAGAAAGTTTTGCGTGATCAGATACAATAGAAAGTTCGAGAAACTAGACATTGGAAACATTGGCCGTGTGTCCGTTAAGAGGTTTGTTGGTTGACAATTTCGGTGAAAAATGAATGTGTTGTTGAAGTAGTCGACAAGAGCACATTAACCGTTTAGAATGATGTGTTGCCGACTGTTTTCAAATAACAACCGCACTCATTGTCGACAACGTCTTCATGGAATGAGACCACTTTGCAGTGTTTCGAACCGCCGTTCACGTCGTTCTCGATTATCAAAGAGCCAGTAATGAACTCAAACTGTTGTGCATTCATTTCTGCACTCAAATGACACTCATTGAAATCAGTTCGCGTTAAGTCAACGTTCTCGAGCGATTTACAATGGTGCGTTTCGCTGTGAATCTGATTTTGATTGTTCGCCACAACTCCGTTGCTGTTCTCGCAGTACTGCACATTTTTTTGTTCCTCTTTTTTCTTTTTGCGTTTAATATAAATAAAAATGAAGGCACAGTTGGTTAATGCGATTACGAGCCCCAACGCGATCACAGCTATCATTACAGCGATCTTGGAGAGCGATTTGCTCTGTACGTCGCTAAATGTATCGATCAGCGGTGACCCGTCGGACGACGCGTCCGCAAATTTGGTCGTAAATATAAGTGAGTTGGACGCGAATTTACTTTCTCCGAACTCATTTTTCGAGATAACGGTTAACACATATTCTGTAGCCTGTTGTAATCCGTCGATTGTTATTCTCGTCGAATTCGACTCTTCGGTAATCTGGTAATGATCTTGTTCTGGATTTGCTGCAACTTTCTGATACTTGGCACGAAAAGTTTGTTGGACACCGCCGTCAAAGCCTGGTATCAATGAAATTGTTACCGAATCGTGATCGATCGATGTTAGTGTCACGTTTTGAGGTGGTTCTGGTCTTCCCTTTTCACGCACTGTGATTTCAATCGAATCTCTGCCCAAAGCATTGAATGCGCTGCATTTGAATGCACTGCCGAAGTCGTTTGCGCTCACTTTTCGTATCGTTAGCCAACTCTGAAACTTGAAGTCTGTCAACTGGTGACTGCTAACCGAATACAGTTCACTCCTTTTCTCTTTGCGTTCTTTGGAAGAATCTTCGCGAGAAGAAAGAAACAAATCACCGTCACTGTTGAACCAACTGAATTTAACAAGCGGCACACCTCGAGCGGTGCATTTAATCACCAAACTTTCGTGTTCGTTCGCAGCAGCAAATATATTAGTATCGGTAATGACCGGCTTTTGTTTGAGCAGTAAATTAATGAGCGCTTCGCTCGAATGACCGATGCCATTGAACGCAACACACTTGTAAAAGCCGAGGTCCAAATTGTTCACTCGCGAGATATTTAAAATTGATTTTCCCTTTTCGTTTCTAATCGCAATCTTGCGATTGCTATTCGATAAATTTTGCAGTGAATCGTTGCGTCTCCAAACAATCATCTCGTCGTTTATTGGATTTCCGATCGCTTCGCAAGTAATTACTGCCTCGTCGCCGATGTTCGTGAAAACCATTTCACTTGATTTTATTATTGAAGCTGAAACTGCAACCAATAAACGCACTTATATCAGTTAAGCCGTGTAAATTCATCTTTCAATCGAATGCACAGTTTGCAGGATAAACTGTCGCCAAAACACAGCAATGCAAACGCAATGCAATGCGATGTAATAGAAGCTCGACTAACAATAAACGCAAACTGCAACTGATTGCAATTAGCATTTGTCTCTCGATTATTTACGGTCTCGTAAAGATTGTCAACTCTTTTCGTTTTGGGATTACTATTTGTCCGACAAAGTGAAACAAATTTTTCGAAACACACATTTCTAAACTGCAAATAAATCGAAGTCACAAGAAATTGTCGGATTTGCAGCTTTCTGTTCGCATATTATTTTATTTGTGGTCTCTTCGCTGCAAAAGCGAACGAAACAAAACTGCAAAAAGTTTTCTCTTGATTTTTCTTTTGCGTTGTTGTTTAGCTTTTGAAAAACAGCGTTGACAGCAGTGACGGATTGACACTGTTTCTGCGTTGTGTTTTCATCCATTTGCTTTCCGGTGATACATTTATTCATGTATTTATGTGTGTTTGTGAGGCACGTGTCACAAAAATGTAACACATGTTTAATTTACGTTTTCTTTCTCTCAACTAATCTCTCGAAAAACAAAATGCGATGCAAGAAGCGAACAGCAAAGCAAAGCAAAGCCTGTGCACTTCAATCAGTAAAAAACTTACAGAGAACATTGATCACAACTGATGTTCTTGTGACTCCTTCCGCGTTCGATGCTTCGCACTCGTATTCATCAGCGTCGTACCTTTGGATGTTCGATATTTTCAGCGTCGATCCTTTTACACTGATTCTGCTTTGCAGCGAATTTAATTTATGGTTTCTATTGTGTCTCAGATGAACACTACTATTTACTGTTTCTTCCAAACTGTCGGTCGACGTTTCAACGATCACAGCTCCGTTTTTCAGCCACGTGTAGTTAATTAATGCTGGAAAACCGTGCGCTGTCAGATTGACGATCACATCAGTGTCTTCGATGACATCGTACTTTTGAAACAGTGGAACTGTGAACTGAGGTTTATCTGTGATCGCAAAAGCGATGATAAATAAAAAATGTCTTTTAATTTCTTGAAAAGCAGTAAAAAGGCGAAATGTAAGTTAAACAATGGGATGAAATAGAAAGAAATTGAATTAATTAGCCTTTGCGGCGTTCGATTGCAGTTGAAATGGAGTTTGGTTCATTAATGTAATGACAGCAAAGTTATCTCACGATTTGTTGAAACAAAAGAGGAGTTCGCTATCAAATTTAAACTTTTTTCGCAGCGATTTTTCTTTCTCAGCGATCAATTGATTTCCTTGAATACGCTTCATTTACTGCTCAATTCGTGCCGATTTACTGTGTTACACAATACACGCTGCTCGCTAAAATATAAGCAAAATAATGAGCATCACTTGTGTGCATCAATGCTTGCATCGAAAATAAGTATTTTTGCCAAAATTGTTCAATGAAACATAGCATTTCTTTATTGGTTACGCAATGAATTGGAACTTCAGCCGAAAGTGAACACCGTTCAGCATGTCGATCTCTATATTACTTTCCAAGTCTCATTGCATCTGCATTTGCATTTCTTGTTGCAATACGTTTGCGTTTGCAATGTTTCCATATTTCAAACGCAACTCAAATACAGCGAAATGCGTTTCACGCAAAATTATTTTCATTTTCATGTATTTATAAATGAAAGGAACTGAAAAAACGATAGACGAAGAAACCCTCGAAAGAAGAAGCATCAAAAAAGAAAATGTTACGCAAAATAAAATATGAATGCATTTGAATAGTTATATAAAAAGTGCACAAAAATGTAGCGTAGTTAAAGTGATGCTGTAGATGAAGAAAAAAGTTTACTTTTTCTACTTATGCTCTTTTTTGCGAAGTTTATGTTTGAGACACGTTTAAAAGCTGAACTCAACTTGAAAACATTACTTTCTAAAATGTTTTAAAAACTGAACATTGAAGATAACATAAATACATAAGTAAAATACGTTTTTATGGATATGTACTTTTAGCCATTAAATTCTTTTCGAATACATCGTCGACAATAGAATAGCACTCGACGAGTGTACACGAGTTTTTGCAATAAAGATCAGCGACGTATTCGCCAATCTTCGACTCTCATCTCGACTTGCAACAGTGAAACACGGAAACACTATAAAAAGCGAAGCAAGCAAGCAACGAAAGAAGACAAATTCTCTTTCGATGATCACCCGAATCTGAGCCTGAAAAATAATTTATCTTTTTTCTACAAATATGTCTGCAGACATAATTTGCAGTTGCAGCAACAGCAAAGCCTTCGATCTCTAATTACTTGTAATTTATCGTTTCTTCGCATCTTCTGTAAACCAGGGATCAATTCGCGAAACGATTAAAGTGAGCACATCTCTGGCAAACAATGAGATTAACATAACGAATATGTGTAGCATGATACAAGCTTGCCTTGCTGCTCAAATTGAAATCGCTTTCAATTTCGAATAAAATAAATGAGAGTCAAGAGTGCTGTATTCGTTGCGTTAACTGTTCGCAATGGAAATGATAAAAAGCAAAACAAATGATCACCAGAAATGAAATATCCGAATCTGTGTGTGTGTGTGTGTATGTTGCAAAAATAATCGACGCCTCAGCGAGAAACCATACAACACCTAAACTGTGTACACTGTACACATTGAAGTCACACCCGATTCAGTCGATTGCGAATAAGTTCATTAATGAGTGCGAATATGTTATTCAATCAATCATTGGTCTGGCAAAAAAGCGAAACATTTGCGACTTGAAAATAGTTTCGATGTGAAGGGTGGACTGTGAACTGCGAAAAATAAATAAATCACACTATTTTTTCACGAATATATACAATCTCGGAAATTGATTTTCACGGCTATCATTTCGTGAGAGAAAACAATATGTCATTTTTGCGCCGAACAGCGACATTAATTTATATATATTCCGATATTTGCTCGTCGCTTTATTCTCAACAAATTGCCAAACGCGAACATTCGATTGATTTTGCTTGCAAAGTTGCACTTGAATCGTTACAAGTTGCAATAATCAATGATTGCTGCTGTCTGCATTCAGCAGTTGTCATTAAAAGTGATCAGTGATCACAAAATAAGTGTGATCATTTGAACATTGCAAACGAGCTGAAAATTTGTGTACTCACACAGAACACGAATGGTGTGTCTTTGTTTGATCGTTTTGTTCAGTTTATTGAAGCTCTCACAAATTACGATTGAATTGTCGTCTTTCGGGGAAACACTGAATTCGAACGTTGATTTCGTTGATTTTCCGAAATGTTGCGCTTCGAATGCGTTCTCGACGAGTTGCTGTAAATTTATTCCATTTTTGTTGCATTTCACCGAACACGTCGGATTACAAGACTCAGTTTCAGCGATCAGCGTCACTTTGTCACCCTCTTTCGGAAATTTTGGTTTCGTTTTAATGTTAACTAGCGACGAAATGAAATACACTCGAAGCTTAACGTTCGCAGTCAATGGTTCGCTGGTCGCGGGATTGGATGCTTCGCATTTGTATGTCGCTTCGTTGTCCGCCGGTTTCACACGAATAATTAATTCCGATGAGACACCACTTCCACTGACTGAAGTTAACCCACTTATTTCGCGATCGTTGCCTGTGCCGCGAAACCATTTCAGTGTCGCAAAAGGATTACCTCCCAAAGACACACACTGTAGTCTCTGTAGATCGCCTTCTCGCAAATATACTCCTTCTTTGAAGCCAACGATCGTCGGAATTCCAGGAGGGTCTTCACCGGGTTCAATGCAATGATAAACGGATTAATTAACGTGAAGATTAATTTCGCTCTTTGTTTGCATCGCATTTTCAATCAGTCGCAATTACGAGCAATTAAAGCGAGTAAACTACACTGCAAATGAAACTAAATATTGGCCATTCGTTTCGTTGTCCACCGAATATTGGCAATACTGTTTGTTTGCCAATCAATAAATACACTGTTCACTCGTTTTCCCGCTGTGTTTGCAAATAATGCAAACGTTTCACAGCAGACACTGTGCACATCGAATCGAATCGCATCTTTGAATCATTTTTATATATTTTTTTTTCATTGAAAACGATGAAAAATGAATTCACGTTTATCTGACTTCGTGTCGACTGCTATGCACATTTCCACATTTCGGTTAAACTTCTCTTTGTTCGTTTCAATGAAAACTTATTTTTTAACCTAAAAACGGTTTCTGTCAATTTTGAACTATTAATAATAGCGTATACGACTTTCAACTCATTTTAATTCTCAATATTCTCACTTTATTATCCGAAGAAACGCTAGCTATCAATATCACCGAAACCGAAAAAAAGTTATAAATGTTCGTCGGTTTACTTGGATGTTCTTGTTTCTCGTTTATTCGACACTTTAATTAATATTAATAAACGAAACACTTCTTTGTGCAACAATGAAACTTAAGTCAACGTCATTTATTAAAAAGTGACGTTGCAACTATGATTAGCTTGGAGACTTGGCGAAAAGTTATGAAATTTTTATAATTTATAAACGAAATGAGAAGCAAAATGAAAATAAAGAAACAAACAAATAACTTATTTTGTTCACTGTTTTTTGTTGCTATTTATGAAACTCGAAGAATAAATAAAATTTTAAATTCGAAAGATAAAAGAACGAAGCAAAGCTCATTTATTAGCGGCGAATAAATTCGGTGAAAATTTTTGGAAATTTGCAATTTTTGTCTAATACTAAAAAGTCGCCTCAGCGAACATCAATCAAACATATTTCGGTTTCGCAGAAATCAGTAAAAAAAACTTCTCGTCGAATTTTATATTTAAAATAGTGTATATGCATATTTGAAGCGAATCCATTTTTCACTGAAAAAGTTATTTTAACTGTACTCTATTCTTATATAAAAGGCATTTATTTCTTGTGAAATGATTTTTCATTTCTTCGCCAGCAACGAAAAAATGTATCCAATTATTGTTGCCTCTATCTTCTCGCCTCTTTTCACTTTCATTTTTGAAAAGGAATTTTTAGCTTAAAACTCAAAGGTGCGCATCAGAACGCGAAATACAATCAAAAATTGATCGATTTTCGATTTTTATATGCCCAAATTGAAGGAGTATGCCACGCGGAGACAATAACCGTAAGAAATATGTGAAAGAGTAGATGAGATGTAAACTTACATAGAATTTGAAGATTGACGGTTTGAAGAATAGTATCGCGAAGTGTTTCAGAAGCAGCGTAACACGAGATTGATTTCGAGTCCGGATCTAAGCTGTTTACAGTTATCGATATGTTTGTCGTCGTTACCCATCCTTCCTTCACACTTCTGGTCCAACTGGCGATCGCCGGTGTCGGACGGCCGTCGATGACCCAACTTACTTCGGACGCTGGATTTGATGGACCGACGACGCATTCGAACGTCAACGTTTCGCCAACTCTTGCCTTGTCGGCACCAATAATCTTAATGTTACTCGGAGGGTCTAAACAACAAATAGTACACATCACGCTTTACTTGTATTCTCATCTCCTGACGACAACTAATTTTTCGAGTCTCGTTTCTTTTGCTCAACGCACAACACAAAAGAGTTCGTGTTTTTGTGCAATTTTTTGCTCTTTCTTTGGCAATGTTTTCGTTTTCGCCATTAAATTGTTTCGGAAAAGTGAACTCAAACACAAATGTATGTTCTTTGCAAGCAGTTTTTGATCGCAATACTAAACTAGACCTCCTTTATTAACTATTATTCTTAAGGAAACTCGAGTCTCGAGTCAGTAGTCAACGAGTGAAAGAGTGAACTGTAAACATGAAATCGATGCCAGAATAGGTTTAACTTTTCACGAAAAGCAAGGATGTCGCTTTGAATGCATGATTTGCATAATTATGACTTTCATAACATTCGCTGTGGAGAAAGATTTATCGTTAAATCAGCTTTGGACATGCAACGCAATCGTTGCTCTTAAATAATATCGAAGCGGTGCGAATGCATTAAAAACTTTATTCGCATAAAAACGATTTTGCGGTCAACTTTAGAACACGGTTCATTGCAAGGAGTGTCCATTTATGAGCTTGTGATGATCGCATGCATCGAAAATAGCGACACTTGATATTCGAAAGGAGTGTCGCATTCATTACGTTATTATTATGATTATTATTGCGAAACGTTCGCATGTAACATTTACTACGTTCGTATACACATCCGTTTTGCGTATTAAAATTACGCTACTTCTTTATTTGTAAATCATTAATGTTACCTTTTTTTGATTAATTCTTGCCTCTATAAAAGTTATTAAATAATAGAAACGCTGTGCGTTCTGTGTGTTGCTTGTTTAATGGACAGTTGTCATTTGTTACTCTGTTTTTGTGCATTGTTTTTGCATCGAAACAGAAAACGTCGTCGAATCGTTCTTATTCGTATTGAACGTGCATGTTTGCGGAGAGTAGACAACGACACGACAAAGACAACGACAACAGTCACTGTACTATTTGTGTGTGATTGTGATTCGACGAATGCAAAGAGAAATAAAAGAATGCTTTGCGTTGCGATTGAATTGCATTGCATTGCATTGCATAGACTTACAGAAGACAGTCAACTGAACGCTGGCTGTGAACGCGGTGACGGACACTTCATTACTTGCTTCGCAAATGAAATGTGCATTGTTGTCGTTCGGCTTGACGAGCATCGAATAAGTGTTGGTCACTTCTCGTCCATCAGTGGCTTCGTAGCTGGTGTCAATAGTAACGTTATCCTTGTACCAAATTAATTTCGCGGACGGATTTCCGCCGCGAGAAATGCATCCCAGTGTTAGCGTATCACCAACGCTGATCGCGTCTCCAGTGCGGTATCCTTCTATTCGCGGAATTCCCGGAGGCTCTGCAATCGCCGCAGAAAATGTCGTTTATTGTTATTATTATAGATAATCGCATTGCTGTTTACGTTCAATTATTGAAAAGGCGCACTTTTTCTTCAGCGATGTTTGCTTAGCAAGTTTCGGCAAAAAGAAGTTGGAAATTGAAGTGAACGGCAAAATTAGCCTCGACTCATGATCATTGTAACGAGTGAACATTATTCTCACACAAATTTAATGGAACGTAATTTTGCGACTCTGAAATACACACACTTTTTAAAATAATCTTGTTTTGCAAATTACATTTTCTTTTCTCTCATTCTCTCACATTTCGCATTGGCGACATTTTTCTCGTCTTTTATTTTTTTTCCTAGGATATTTATTATAACTGCAATTCTATTATGTTTTCTCTATTTTAATGTTCGCTTTCAACGGAATATTTCACTGCTTTTGTTATTGCAACGCTAAAATGATTGCGAATTATTCGCAATGCGAATTCATTTTTAATTTAAATAATCTTTGCGTTTTCGCGAAAATTTCGACGAAAAAGAAAAGTAAAAAAGAGTCGAAATTGCGTATCGATTTCGCGAAATGAGTTCGCATTGATTCGGTTTCCATTTGGAACATTCGCTAAAATTAAATCTTTCATTTTCACTGCAAACGATGTATTTTGGTAAACAGTTTGCAAATTGTTTGTTAGTTTCCAAAACAGTGTGAATGCGAAGCCGTTCATTTGATAAACACACGTTTCAATTCAATTAATCGCACACTTGTTTCAATTAAATGTTGTTACTACTTTGTTTGTATGTTGTTGATAAATATATTTTTTTGCAACATCCGAAACGTGCTGCGAAACAAATTGCAAAGCATATTTCGATAATCTGGGCGTTCTCGAGAAGCGAGAGATTTGTTTCACTTTTTCGCATCGAGAATAGAATTGCGTATTTTCGAAGGCAAAAATTTTATGCGCCTAAAAAATTGAAACACATATACACACATACAACAACGACGACGAAAATCGATTTCAGAAAGCTGTGAACGTAAGATGTAAGATGTGAAAGTATGTAAGACTTACGCAAAACGCTGAGGAACACAGAATTTATGAGAGGCTGAGTTAACGCAGGATGCATCGCTTTACACGAATACTTAGCTCCATTGTCATCCAGTTTCACGTAAATGGTGAGCACCGATTTAGTTGACGACATTTTGCCATTTATGCCGAGTCCACTTTTAATATAAACACTGTATGACTCTGCAAGAAACAAAGAGCAGCAATCATTGAAAAGTGTTGAGATTAAGAAGCGAATCATTTTGCGAAATGATTTCGTCGAATTTGCGGTTCCAAGTTATAAAAATTGAATGGCTATCAGTGGCCATTTGGTGATCGTTTGCACACTCTTCACTTTTTTAAGCGAAAATAATGATTTAGAAAGAAAAAGCGAAAAGAAAATAAAACCTTTTTTCAAACTTAATTTCACGTTATAAATCACGGGACACAAAAATATTTTATTGTCGCATTTCGCTTCTCTTTCTTTTTCATTGAATGCATCGTCGAATAAACGCCAATTTCACGTCGGATCGAATTTCGATTGCTTTCCATTGGAAATTCATTTTTTGCATTCGTGTTTGGTGTATGTGTATGTGTGTGATGTCTCTGTGTGTGTATTCTTTGCCTTTCTATCACTATTTTGCTTTTTTATTTAATTAAC
>NCKV01000495.1:0-17185 GCA_003675905.2 Leptotrombidium deliense
CGGCACTCACATGCACACACACATACACACACTTTTTCATCGCTTTTTTGTAATCTATTTTTTTCGGTTTCGCAATATTTCTCACACACAATGTTTAAGAATCGTTTTCTGAAGTTTATGCAAAATTTTGTATTGCATTCAAAATCGATACAAGTTTGCATTGAAACGAATGAATTGGATAGATTGCTGTTAAGTAAAGTAATATGTTGTATAGTAAAAAAACTGTTTTCAATGGTGTTAATTGACACTTTTTACTATTGAAAACGTAGTTAACCGAAGAAACGAACAATTCACACATCAAACACAAATTACGTTTGCGATTCATTAAACATTTGATTGTAAAATGTTTTCAAAGCGATTTTCAAGAATAATTCCTATGAGAAACATTTTACGCTTTAAACTCTGTTTCTTCTCAAAAATTTTGTGTTTCAAAAAATGTTTTTTAACCGAAAGAATAACAGTAATAAGAATAAAGAATTTTTCTCACATTCGCACATTTTTTAGCAAACAAAATATGAATGAATGTTTTTCTGTTTAAAATTAAAAGTCATGATTAGTGAATCGTTGCTGATTATTGAACTAAAGCAATTAATATGATCGTTGATGATTTTGATTTTCAAAGTGTATGTTTATGATACAATTTCACGTAACGTGATTTTCATGAGAAACCGTAAAGCTGACACTTTTCACGTAAACAATGGCAAAAGGATGCAAATTCAAATATTGTAAACATTGTACGTTACGTTTGCGGGAAAATGTTTCGCTGTTTTAGCATTGCTTTTTTGGCAGGTAAAAGTGTCATTAAAACTCAATTTTCAAGTTAAAAAAGTACACAAAAGAAAAGCAAACGAATTGTAAATTGAAGTAAACACACACAAGCAAACACACATTGAACGTTTTTTAAGTTCACATCGGCACGAATCCCACGAGTAACACTGATTTACAGTCGATGAGTCCGTTTGAGGCCATTTCTAAATGAGAATTGCTTTTTTGCCGCAAAAAGCGCTATTTTCCTGTGAAATGAAACGAAGAAACAAAAGTTTACACCGTAAATTAAGCTCAATGTTCACACAGTTTTCGAGCGAAATAATTTAACTGTCTTTAAATTGTAAATTGCATCCTAAAGGAATTAACTATTCAATTCAATTGAAATGAGGCCTCTTTGAAAAAAGTGCTTCTAACAAACAATGACTTCATATTACTTACTCATAATGACGTCGATTCGTACTTTTTTCCCCTTTCATCATGAACAGTTGACATTACATTTACAACTCTTAATATCACATTAATTCATCATCGTTGGTCTTAAAATTCATTTTTCATTATTTTTAGCAATGAAAATTTATTTCTCGCGAAATCTCATTAAAATTTGCAGTCAATTGTGAAATAAATGATATTAATATAATTTTAGCATATTAGCATCGCGATGATTGTGTTGTAAAAACGTTCATTTGATTGAGTACGAAAGAATTTGCAATAATTTGCTTGTTTCAAATTTCAATGCGAATAATAATAAAAAAGCTTTTTTGGGCAAAAATTTTCTCATTTAAAAAAGTTTGTTTGAAAATTGCAGCGAAGTGCAGTAAACGCGAATATAATAAGTTAAAATTATAGAATGCGACAGTAATTTATTACAATGAATGTAATATATTTAATATACTGTAATTTATATTCACACCGAAGTTAAGTTGCCTGAAAAATGTGGAAATTTTTATATTAAAAATGATTATAATTTGTTGTTTGGCTGCTGTTGCTGCTGCATTCAAGAAACTGAAATTGAATTCAACAGCGATTGATGAACGCTTTTTGAACTAAAGTTTGATTGACTTAAACATTGATTCGTTTTCAATTATAATCGACGATTCATTTTTACAACGTTTCGCGTGAAATGAACGAAACGCATATAAAAAAACATTTCTCGTGTTACTTTAGAACCTTTTTAGAAGCCGCAAAACCGACACACACAAATTTTCTTTCGAAAAACGCACTCTAAACAAATAACTGTTATTATCATTATATTAGTATGTATTTTGTACGTCTATGTATTTCTGTCGCTCTAATAACCGTGCATATTGCATCGTCGTTCTTTCTTGTGCATAAAAAATGATTTCACGCATCTTTTTGCGTCCGCCGCAACAAAACATCTCTCTAGGCACTTTCTGTGTATGTGTGTGTAAAAAATGTTATTTGATTGTTGCGTGTATTGATTGAACACTGAAAATATTGTATCCAAAATAAATGAATTGAACGAAATAACAAAATTTTAAAAGGCAAAGCTGAGCTGAGAGGTAACAAATAATTTAACTTGCAATTCGAGTGTATCAAGCAAACGTATGTATTATATAACATTAAATAACATATCGTGTCTGTGTTTATATGTATTTGTGTCTATTAAATACATGTACAGCCTTTTTCTATCATCTTTAAGCTTAGCTTGGCGTGTTTTCAGTAATGACCGCGTTTGCGGCATCCGACCGTTTGCGAAATGGTCCAAGTAGCAGCCAGTCGATCAGTCGATTCAGCGAACACATTTCATTCGCTTATAAAAAATGTATGTAATTTCGAAATGCGAATGCATAAAACGAATCTGTTTAAAAAGTAAGTAAGCAAGCATGTACAATTTGCTGCCGAAAATATTGTAACACGAGCACAAATACATATAATACGTAATGCTATATCATTTGTCGTTGATCATTATTCTTCGCGCTACTGCAATTTGCTTCGCGTTTTCGATTCGCATTCGAATTTTGAAGACCGCAAAAATTATTATTTAATAACAATAAGAACAATCTACTACAACTAAGCATGAATGGTTCAGACTTTTTAAGAAATTATTTTTACAATTTTCGTGAAAAAAGTAAATTGAAAAGCAAAATTTGTTTGTTTGTTTGTTTCTTTTTAAATCTCGTGTTTTTCAAGAACTTGTGTTACAACTGAATTTGTGTTTTTTAATTAATTAAATTAAATGAGAAACAATGAATTGAATGGTTTCGCTGTGAGCGTGGCTATTGAAAATGAATGCAAACAATTGCAGATTTACATCAACTGCCCAATTTCGGAGGCCATAATTTACTGTTGATCTTCACTACTCGATTTGGTGAATGACGCGGACTGCGTTTCCAAATGATTCGCTAACACTGGAATGGTTGGCTGCGTCGATTGATTCAACGAAGAGAGTGTGTTTAAATAAAGCGGATTAAATCTATTGACAGGAGGATAAAGCGTCGATATTGCGGTCGGCTTTTGGAGCACAGACGCTGCTTGTCGGTAATATATGTCGAATGGATTCGCTTGCAGTGCTCCGTTGCTGGCAATGGTCGCCTGTGCGGACGGAGACAACGCACCGCCTCCGTATTGATTCAGTTGATTAAGCCAATAAGGATTTGTTTGCAGCATCCGTTGCACAGCCGCGAAATTGCCGGCCTCGGCTAACAACTCAAGTCCGACTGCTGTTTGTCGCTTCCATTTCGTTCTGTAAACAAAATGATTTGTTTATATCGTATTATTATATAATGCCTCAAAAATCATTCTCAATTTATATTTGCTACGCTATAAGTTGAGATCATTTTACTCTAAAAATGTTTCGCTCTTATTAAAATTAGCCACTCTTTTTTTACCTTCTATTTTGGTACCAGGTCTTCACTTGAGTGTCAGTCAAATTTAGTTTGGCAGCCAACTCCATTCTGTCTTGCACAGATAGATACTTTTGCTGTTCGAATGTCTTTTCTAATGTCTGAAAAAGCAATCACATTGTTAACATAAAGAAAGTTACACATAGTAATGCATGCACAAAGAAATATTCTAATTTCCTTGATATAAATTCTTATGCAATGTATCGCTATTTGAACACTATTGTTTGGACATAAGTTGAGTTTGTCGGCATTTGAACTGACCTGCAGTTGATGATCAGTGAACGCAGTCCTCGCTTTTCGCTGTTTTTTCTGCATTTTCAATTGAATTATTGCCGAATTACTAGATCCCTTCGATTTCAAAGTGTTGTTATCTGTGTGATTAAAAGAAGGTAATTAAGAATAAATTTTGCTTGCGTTTAATTGAGAGAGTTGAGTTGTGTTGAACAGAATCACGAAACATTTGTAACGATGATTGACGCAATGAATACACATTTGTCACTAAAATCTCAACATTTCAAAATTTAATATTTTAAATAATAATTTAATGCTGCGTAATTACTGTAAACTATAATTCTTAAACTGTAAGAAAATAAGTGTGTTTAGGTTATATTTAAAACTGCATTTTAAGTACATTCAAACGCGAACTGTTTTTAATTCGAATCGAGGCTGAAAATTGTAAATTTAATAAAATTTAAATTCAAAAACCCCAATTGAATAGGAAAATATTTCTCCTTTAAGATCAAGAATCAATTGAAAATTATAATTAATTGACGAAATTAAATTCAATTAAATCGCGTAATTCAAATTCAAGTTTCAAATAAGAAAAAAGTGCTCAATTAATTTGAATTGAGTGAATTTTTCGTAAATAAGAAAAAGCATAATTCATATATAACTTGTTTTTTATATTCTTTGAATACCAAGTTACGCATTCGAATATGAAATTGGAGTTAAGATTAACTAAATAAAATTAAATTTCATAATTCATAAGGAATGTATTTTTGAATCACTTGAAAAGCTTTTCATTATTATTTATAATTATGATTTGACCATAATTTTAGCCACTATTGTGTTTATGAAAATAAATTTAGTAACAAACAAACAAACATAACGCGGTTCGCACATAAAAAACAAATTTTTCGGCGATTAGCGGACCTGAGACGTATGCGTTTTGTGTGAGAAACAATTTTTCGCCGAAATTATCGGTAAAATTATTATTGAAGTCACTTTTAAAGCGATTTAGGCGATCATTTTTCACAGTTAACGACCGACACACTGTTCTAAGTTGTTTCCTTCGACTTGCTGGTGCTTCTAAAGTTGTCCTAATTTCGTCGTTCGATCGGCGAACAAAGACGAGCAAAGACCGCCTCGCTGCGCTCTAGCACTGCTATTGTACTGCGGCCAGAAATGAGCCGTCGGGCGTTCGCTGTTCGCGGTCGCAAAATTAAAAGTCTGTAAACGACTTGTAACGCACAGTTAATCGCGATTTGACCGCAAATTCACCGAAAATGTGTAACTTTTGTTTCGCCGCTTTCACTTGGCTACGGCCTGAGTAATGAATGTTCGCGCATTATTTGCACACAAAACGGCAATAAAACGATTTAAAAGTGATCATCGAACGCTTAGTCCCCGAAGTGCAATAAAACGGTTATTAACGAGAGAACGAAACGCGAAAGTAAAGCCACGCGTTTATCGAAAGCGTACTAAATGAGTTCACCTGAAATTGGTACTCACCACTGGAATTGCTTTTAACGCTTTGTCCGCAATTGTCGTCCGCGTCCGATGAGTAATTGTCTTCGTTGTTGTCCGAATCCAAGTCATTATCACTCTGAGAGCTGCGTTTCGAACATTGCTCCGAAATCGGACACGCGAACGGACGTCCGAAAAAGTATGGATGAGTGGCGCTAGCCGATAGTATTTGTCCGGTTCGCAGCGACAAATCGTTCGCGTGATTCGATAACAACTGATGCGCATTTACAGCGGTGTTCAACTGGAGCGCGTTTTTCTCTTCGTTCGCGTTGCGGAGAATGTTTTTAATGAGAAACAACGAATGCGAAGAGGATGACGAATTGGTTGCGTGATTATTGCTGTTTGTCTCACATTTGCCTTCCGATTGTTTCTTCGAAATATCCGAACTTTGCTTCGGCGACGATGCATTTTGCGATTCGCACTCGCTTTTCACCGCATTCGTCGAATGTCCGTTCACCGCGTTCGACGACGCATCGCGAATGTCACCGTTGTTTGTCGACATCTCTTCGAATCGCTGTTCACTGTGTTCACGAAATGCAGTTCTTTTCAACAAATTAACAGTCATTATTTTCATTTAACTAAACAAGTGATCAGTTACTATTATCCATCGAATGTCACTACTCGCAGTGTACTCAAATGAACAACTTGTGTCCGTTCGAAAACTTTCAAGTGAGTGTTAGCGAACAAAACACAACTTTTAGCGAAAAGAGCGTAAACGTGCGCTAATCGTCGTTTCTGGAAGCGAAATATGCTTCAAGTGTTCAAACTTTTACTTTGTTTGCAGTCTGCGAATAGCAGGCGTGGCTTATGTGCACAACAAACGCACGCCTTTAACCGCAACCGATGCGAACCAATGTTCGACGTTATGTTAATTCCAACGTTTCCAGGTTCGCGACACTTCAATGGACACCGAAACGGTGGACACACACGCAGTCGATACTCAAGCAACACACTTTATGAGCACTTTTTATGCAACACTAGCGTTTAGTTGTTCAATTGTTTACTGCTGTGTGCTGTTCGTCACATTTTAACATTGCGTATTAAAAATGTCATATTTCGTCATTCTATTGTTAATTAATATCATTATTCGTACCTGTTATTCGCTTTCGTTTTCACTGTTCGCATACTCTTCGCAAACCATTCAACAGCCTATTTTCCGGCGCTTTCTTCTCCGTTTTTGACATTGATTTACAATTCACTTGTTTTCAATGTTCGCCGTTTATTCATATCATTCATTCGTTATTGTTGTTATTAAATTAACTTTTTAAACAAATTTTACACGAATCCATTATTTTCGCATTTTCAATGAAATTCATTTCATTTCATTTCAGTTTCGTAACGAGTGAGTTAAACAGACTCTATATGAAAACCTTGATAAGTCAACACATTTTCCTCGCCATTTCAGATTCTTTTCAAATCATTTACATTCAACTTCTTTTCAAAGAAACAGTTTTGTTTTCAATTTATTTGTCCGAAGAGGTTCACTACTATTATTAGAGAAAAACTTTCATTTTGATACATTAAAAGTCAAAGATAAAGATTAAATCGAAACACGTGAATCTGACAAATTTGATTTCGCCGTTGAGTGATTGCGTTTTAAAATTCACACAATATATTCGATTCCGGAAATTGTGTCGTAATCGCTAAACAAAATCTAATTACTAATTACCAGGTTACGAATTGATTTAATAGTTTTCTAATTACCCACTTTTCATCTCGTGTCGCATTCTATTCGCCGATTTAATTAATTTTCATTTCCTTCAGTGAACATCAAACTGATTTGCTTTCGAATTCACTTTCATATTCATTTTATTGACAATTAATTAATCTTTACACAAAGTGACAAAAGCGAAATAATTTGCAAACATTAATCTTGTTTGAATAGCGAATAATTGCATTGAACAGTTTCATTGTACAGTGATGGACGAAAAGTCACACAGATTGTGATCATTCGTGTTGCAATCGAAAAGCAATGCAAAATAAGAATTGCAGCAAAATTTTTGCACAAAACTTCATTTCAAAGATATTTGCATTGATATTATTTGAAATAAACGAAACTATTAAACAACAGTCAAATAAATAGCGTTATTAATAATAATAACATTTGAAATAATAAAAAATTGAATTCAATTGAACGCAACTTTTTTGTATTTCAAAAACGGATGCACTTAAAAAACAATTTCTACTCAAACTGTAATCGTTTTGAAATATAAATGAATATCGAATCATTATTAAAAATATATTTACACGCAAACCTCTTCAAAGGAAACTATAGTAAAAATAGGACGCTAGTTATTCAAGCTACTCAATTTTTTATTTAACATTCATTTTACCTCTGTAATTGTGACTGCTTCTTCTATTCACCCTAAAATCGAGTAAATCGACTATGTAAGATTACCGTAATCAAATAACATTTCTAATATGCAACGAATCGAAGGTCGAAATTAAGGAAATGCAAATGTTGATATGTTGCAATAAGATTCATTACTTTAGTGAAACTTCAACGCAGATTATATAGAACTAAAATTTAATTCGTTGTGTGCAACTTTAATGGTCCCATTATAGAGGTCACTTTTGTGAACACTTCACCTTAGCGATGAGGAAGCATTTGCATATGTTTTTGTAAAGAAAAATTGCATAATTTGGCAAATTCGTTTGAAGTCAAACAAACGTTTGATTAGTTTGTATTTGCGGTTTGTACTTAAAAGTCGACAAAATTTGTCGTTTTTAAAAACATTAATTAATGTTCAATTAAAGTGAAGGTTAAAAGATGGCTGAATTATAAAGTGCAAAATGTCGTGCATGCACACAATTAATGCGATAAGAAATATAACTTAAAAGCGTGTCATTTGTATTTTTTAAAAATATGAATTTCCTGTTTACACACAATTTATCAAACATGCTCCTAACTCGCTCATCAACATATTCACGCATTTGCATTTCATCTCTATACAATAACTCTTTTGTTTGCTTTTCTCTTCAAGCATTTTTTTGTGATAAAAAATTGAAAGTGTTTGCATTCAGCATGAACTATTCTCGAAGCTTATTAAAATTTGAATAAAGCTTCGATTAACCGTGCGAACATGTTTTTCGCGAAAATTCAATTGAATTGTCACTTTAGACGTAAATTTTTAATGATTAAAAAGGCAACTTTTTCCATTTTGATAAAGTTCACAAAAAGGGGAGCAAGTATTACTGTATTTAAGTACTTACTTTGCAAACAGACTGAAGTAATTCATGTAATCATTAATAATTAAAAAGCAACACTTTTTTTGCAATAAAAAATCGATGAGAAATAAATTGTGTCGAGAAATAAAATTAATAAGAAATTGGTTCATTGCAATCTTATATTCATATATTATAAATGATTAAAAGTCAATTTCAAAGCGAAACACAATTTAAAGCAATAACGATTCAATGTTGAATAAATATTAATTATGAAATTGAAAAGCGAACGTTAAAGAAAAGGCTTAATTATGGATCGCAAGCAAGCAATAATAATGTACTCGTTTAAATTGAAAAGTGTCCAATAAAGTGAATAAAGTAATTAAATGTTTGTGAAAGAAAGTTTTTTAAAGTTGTTGTGAACAATGAATGAAGTCCAAAAGCGACGTTCAGAACGTTTCAGAACCAAATTGCGAGTTCACACGTTATAAGTCCACTTTTAACACCGACTCGCGAAGCGTTTTAATTACTTTTAAATTACTTCTTTAGTTCTTTACTAATAATAGTAATCAATGTGAAAAATTAAAAACTCTGTTTTGCAATCAAGTATACTTTATACATAAACATGTTGTAATGAACATCGTCTAAAAATGAATTTCAGTAATATTGTTTTTGGTTTCATAAAAATACTCACTTTATGACCTCCACTGTACATCTATCATTACACAAGTTGTCTCTTGTGACACATTTAAAGAGGACATTGATTATTAATTTTTAATTGTTCGCACATTTGCGTTAATAATTCGTAATTAATATAATTACAAATTAAACAGTGACAATTGTTCACATTTATAACACTTTTTTATATCGATTATTGTATATTCAAACTTAACTTTTTCATAAATATTATTTTATCGCTTTCAAGCACTTTTTTAATTAAAACAATATGTGCCATATTTTAAAGTCCGTTATGGTAATTATGAAATAATAAATTTGGCGGTAAAACAATGGCTATTATTTAATTTTATTTAATAGCGGTAAAAATATTTCATTTAAAAAATGAAAACAAGTATTATTATTTAATTAACCTTAACTCATTTTTTAAAATAATTACGAAAGTAGGTTTTGTTGTGTAAAATTGACTGTAAATAGTCGAAAGTCAAGAGCACACAAACTGAACACACACTTTGAACTCTGTTATGTTATTCTTCAAGCTGTTATTCAGCTAATGCAATGTTCTTGAAGCAAATCTGCGAATTAGAAAAGCAAAGGTAAACAAACAATTCGCTAAAGTTTTCAATATTCGCTACAAAAAGGTAAAAGGAAATGCATTGAAATCGATATGGAATTAAAATTAGATTCGATTGTGAAGCAGCAAAATATTCAAATCTATTCAAATCACAGTGAATACGAATTTTGGACACATTTCGAAGAGAATGCAGCGAACGACACACAATTCGCCATTCTTATGCAAACCTTTTGTAAAAATAATTTCAGAGATTGGTTCGCGAAAGAAGTTGATAAAAGAATTTTGCGACGTGAATTAAAGGATTTGCAGCGACCAGAAGCCAGTGGCTGTGGATTAGTTGAACACAAGTACTGTATGTGTTGTGCGTATCGATCGCAACGAAGCGAACCTTGTTTCACTTCAAAATGCATTTTAATCCTATTAAACGTGGAAATAAAAACGAGAGCACATAGAGTCACTCGTCGAATACAGAGAACGTACTTGACTCTCTTTCTCAACTCACTTCACCATCTCCTTAACTTTTTTTGTGACATTTTCCAGAAAATCCGATTAACATTCGAGTTTTTCTCAAGTGTCTCGCTTTTGTGCAAACAATATTTTGTGTTTCGCAAAATTAAACTTTTGCCAACAACCAGCACGCACACATCGATTCTTCTTTTTTCAAAAACCATTTTTAAAAATTTCCGTTTTCGTAATCGTGCTCGCTAGACACAGAAAAAACATTAACAAGTTATACGTGCGATATTTTGCGTCTTATTAAACAATGAAATAAGAAATAAGAAAGTATATGTTTATGTGTTTCCGTCTCACAAACTCAGACTAGACGTAAGAAAAATTTTCATTTTCAGCGTTATAGCTTCCTTTTTTAAAGGTTCAATAGAATGAAATTGTGTTCAGTGACCATTAATTCAATGAAATGAAGTAAAACGCGCATCTTTTGCTAGGTGAGAATTATTTCTCTGTTAATGACAACCGTAATTGCCCATTTCGCGCTGCGTGATAAATTATCATTGTTATCACTTAAACTCTCAATTTGCGACAAAAAACTCAATAAACGGAGTCGAAATAACCGCATAAATTACGGAAGTTAATCTCCTTCAGACTCATACTCAAGTAACCAGACATAATATTGCATATTCTAATCGATCTCAATATCACAATGAAAATTAAATAAATTACAGAAAAGTAAGTAAAGCACACAGAAACAATTCACAGCTGACGATTGTTTTCCAACGACTGTTGAAAACGAGAAAATTTCAAAATGTTTGCTAAATCATTAATCGCAGAGAAATATCCAGTTTTCGGCAGAAACTCGAAATTTCCAAAGAAGATTAAGTGCAATCAAACCGAAAGGTGACTGGTTTTGACAAACATCTTATTGCAAAACACGTGAAATCCAATCAATTGATAAGCTGTCATTGTGCACTTGTTTCTGACCACTTTCCACTATAAAAGCAGAGCACTTTCTGCGAAATATTCACTCAGTTTTCGAGAGACAAACAGTTCACTTGAAAAAGTTTTATTTCTAACGACGAATTAAGTCCAATTCAATAAACGACGAAAGCAATGGCCAACAAGACTTTGTTTTACATTTTGGTCCTCTCTCTGGTGATTGCTGTTGGTTTAGCATCAGTTCTTCCTGAAGCTTCTTTGGTTCGTAATCGTAGACAATTCTTCCCTTCAATGGCTATGGCCGGTGGCGGCGGCGGTGGAGGAGGCTTCGGTGGTATGGGTGGTGGATTTGGTGCAGGTTACGGAATGGCAATGGGTGGAAGATAGTGAACTCCATTTCAAATAATTCCAGTTCTTCCTTGCCATAAATATTCATGACTTATCAATTTTAATGATCTGTAAATGCATACTTTTTATGACACTTGAATAAAACGATTTTCATTGATTTGTTTGTGCTTCCTTTATTCAACAAGCTCGAGCTGTTCACCCGCGAGTTTATTCATCTCGAGCTGTTAACACGTAGTTTCGAAGTTCGAATTAATATGGAACCTGTGCCATATAAGAGTAAAGATGCCGAAGACATACCTAAAGAAGGTTCTGGTGGGGAACCGAAGAAACGACCTAAACGAAGAATTCTTATGAGATCCGAGCGTCGTTTCTGTTCCCTCTGTTTACCAGTTGAAAACAATTTAATTGACAAACGTGTGAAATGTCAGTGTAAATTAAAGAGTATTTGTAGGTGTGTTGCATACAGATTGGTTCATATGAAATGCTTTAATATTTACTTGGAATTGAGTGGAATAAATAAATGTACGACATGCAACCAACCATTTCGAGGAATGAAATCTTCAAAAACGATTTTCAATTGGTTTTACGTGGAAGCAGAAGACTTATATGACAATTATATTGTTCTCGCAATGACATTAATCGCAGGTTACACGCTTTTCATAGGAGGATGGGTTACACTACACTATAAAGGTACACGAAATTATTGCATGGAACAATTATTGAATACATGCTTTTGATGACAGATGAATTTTTACAGTCGATGCTCTCAACGAATACTTTCATTTTATTATTTGCTTCAACAACCTTCGGTGCAACATCGTGGTTTATATCATCCCTTTATTTTCTGTATAAATTTGCGTACGATTTTTACGAATGGAAGGAGCAACATCACACAATAACATGGGACCGGAATCTATCAAAAGTAGAATCGAAAGTTAAAAAATCTTCAGAAAGTGAAGTTTCAATTAAAGTGAACAGTAAACAGTAAACAGTAAAAGTATTTGAGAAATATAAATTTTTCATGTCACAAATGTAAGGTTAACTAAAATAGTATTTAAGCCAATAAAATAGCAAAAGTAATGCTCCCCGGCGGGGAATCGAACCCCGGTCGTCCGCGTGACAGGCGGAAATACTAACCACTATACTACCGAGGAGGTAGTTATTACACATTGCTTTTGATGAGCTTAAATATTAATTGTTGTCATTTACAATTCGACAAACAAAATCAGATTTTTCAAACACTTCTTTGTATTATATTTCGATAATAACAAACGTTAATTATGATTTCCCTGAATATTAATTTTCAGAAGACGAAAAGCAACGAGTTTTAATTTTGCTTTTATTGGTATGATTTCGCTTGCTTCATAGTAGCAATCAGTCAGAACAAATACATAAACGATGCAGAATGTCACTTAAAAACGCTATTGCATCAAATTGATGAATCGCTATGAAAATCGAAAACGTAACAATTTTGAATGAACTCTTAGGGGGGATTGCGTAAGCATTGCGCTGTTAAGAAAAAGTTCGGTTTTGGGGCTAAAATCAGTGAACCTCTTTATTGTTCTTGATAAACAACTACAATCTATTTAAAACTCCTACAAACAGTGCAATATTTCTCTTCGTAAAAAGGAAATAAATAAAAGGACGATTTGCAATAAATTTTGTAAGCTTCGTATTTGAAGGAATGGAGGTTGCGTTATAAATTCCGGCTTCACTGAGTTTAAACCGAATTACAGCTTTGCTTTGAGTGAAGTAAACTTTTTTCACGAGCGGCTTTTGTGTTAAACTTGGATAAGCAGCAGTTGTCAACAGAAAGGATATTCTTTCATGAGACGAGTAACTGCTACGAGTTCTTATGTAATTTTGATCAAACAAAGGAATTGAAACGCTGACGTTTTTCAACTGCAGTTTCCTATTGAGGTCAAAAACTTCGTCGACGGTTAAATTTTGTAACAAACTCTTGCATTCAATATCTTTGTTTGGAAGAATTACCATCAAATGATCACCATGTTCATAAGCAACGTCCAATGCGGCATATTTATCATTTGAGTAGTGTTTGTATTCACCCTTGTTACTCATAAATCTCATTAATCGTTTCTTAAACCCGTCGTTATAAAACAATCTTCTTTTGCTGTTTTTCTGATCGAATGCAACCAACATTCTTTTGCTGTACTCAGCAGCGCTGTAAGCAACTAATCTATCGCTTTGGTTCACTTTTACCAGCCAATCAAGTTCTTCGTCAATTGTATCATTTGTAGCATTCATAAGTTGTTTTTTAATATTGATTGCCAACACTTCTGGATTTTCATCAAAACTTGCGTTATAAATGAGTTTTGAAAACTTCAAGTTTTCGAAGGAATTCATAAATTTGTTTGTTACATTAAATTCATCGGAAATAACGTAAATTTTGATTGCATTATAACGAATGTTCATCAAGTGAGTGTTTCCGTAGAAAGTTTTAACGACGTCATCGGGATTCGAAAAGGACGTATTGAATTTGAATGCGTGGAACAAATAACGTTCATATTTCCCCTCAACGGTTTGTAGAATCGGAACTTCTCCCGATAGAGAATTGAACGCGTCAAATATCGGATTTGTATCGTCGTTGGCACAGAATGACTCAATTACATTCAATCCATGTGCCAAACAAGCCTTTGCAACTTTTTCCTTACTGTTGTCAATTTTCATTATATACGGCGCACAGAGTGCGAAGAAACAAAAGCACAATATTATGAAAGTAGCGATCATTTTATTTACGCCACAGAAAACACCGCCACGTTTAATCACCATAAGTAACGTAAAATGAAACGAGACGTATTAATTTCAATTTCAATGTTGTTAATAATATACATCCGTGAGTATCACTTCTTGTGTTGTGCATTCAAAATAAATATGCAAGGAACATTCAAAATCACAAGTTTGGTCCCAATGAGTTCAATTCACACCAATAATCGACAACTGATTTTAAGACATACACTTTGATTGTTATATTAATTTTCATTTAATATCAACTTTTTCATTTCGATAGCCTTTTTCTTCGCGGTTGCTATACATTTATTCATTTCGTTGAAGTCTAAACTGAAACCACCGCGTTTTTCAATAGAAACAATTTTTTGCGACATAACATCAAAGATAATCGACAAAAACCCCGAGGAGGCAAGTTCTTCATCCGCATTTGGATCAATTAGGAGATGATTGTCTCCAAATAAAGCGAAACTAGTGGAAACAGGAATTCCGAGAAGTTTTAGTTGCCTAAATTCATCTAAATATTTAATTTTCGACGTCTCTTCCGTAAACTCAACAACAGGAATACGAATGTCGTGCAAAGCACACAAAAATGCAAGCAACGATGCATCAAACAGATTTCCGTCGTTGTTTAGAGCGATTATTTCAGCGGAAAGCATCCAACGAAAATTTCCAGTGGAAGCATTTAACAGTTGTGAGTCAAACAAATTGGTGGTACTGACAATAGCTTTCAGTAACTGGGTGACCCTTTGTGAATCCTGGAGATCTGTTCTCAGCTCACTCTTTTTCGGCGATAAATTGTCAAATTCTACTGAGAATTCAATGAGATCTTGAGTTTCTTCAGATTCACGTGTAATTGTTTTCAAGCCACAAATGACCGCAGTTTCCCCAATTTTCACCAAAACAGTTCCATTTGCAATCGAATCCCGATTGACTAGAACTTGTCGACATTCATCTAATTGTCGTCCATCGATTCTTTCTCCTTTTGAGAGTAAATTTCTCAAATCTTCGAAATCGAACACACTTTGCTCTTCTTCCATGCTTTTGGGGACGTTTACACATTTACGATCATTTTCCGGTCACTTCTATTGCGTCATCGATAACGTCTCACACTCAAACCTATTTTTGTCATAATTAGTGCATTTGATTATTTAGTTAAGTTACAGAAAACTCTTCAATGGTTTGAAACGTTACATTATGATCGTTTGCATTTTTAATGTGTCCGTAAGATACTCACACAACATTGTCGCTCAAAGAACAGTGAAACAATGAACACAACTTTTAAGATGCTAATAGATGAGAAAGTTTTTGAAAAAGTAACAGATGTGTTAATTGTAGTGAAGTGGAAATGTGAATTCGAAAGTAAACATTAAACATTGCTTTGCAGACATATAAATTGGGTTCGAATTCGATGTGTCTGCAAACTCGATCATTAATCAAGTTGTTATGGAAACGATAATCTGGTCGCAAACGTCAAAAATATTTTGTTGTGATCAGATAAAATGAATTTGACTTTGAAATTGATCAAATTATAATTGACAATTGAGTTGAACTCACGAACTCTTTTCGCAAACATAAAAATTTAAACAAACACTTGGTTTGTTCCACTCTCAAACCTTGTAAATAGTTTAACAGTGAAATTCAAATGAAAAATCAGTGCAAAATATTTTGATTCATATCCAGATTATATCTCTGCTGTTCAGCAAAAACCGTTCGTAAAAAATCCATTTCCACTGTAATTACAAACACGCGATGATAAACTTTTGTCCAGCAGTGCACAGCAATACTATGTGTAATAACAGTGTAATACTGTGTGAAAATATGGAAATTAAAGTGAACTTCAAATTAAGAACGCTGTTCACGAAGTGAGTGCTTAACTTTATTTTACACTTTAATTTCCTTATACAAAAATTTTTAAACTTGCGTTTTTAATGTTAAGACAAATAGAGTTACTCTGCAATTGAGTTGATTGAGACACATGAAAAGTAGAATTCGTTTGAATTATTGTGATTAACAGTTGTAACGTAAGACAAGAATGTCTGCTGTCATAATTTATTTACTTTCTTTTCTGGTCTGAACTGAATTCATTCAATGTTTGTTTGATACGAATATCTAAATTATGATTGCAGCGTGAGTTACATGCATGTTATGAGAGCAGGAAGAGTTACATGCAACTGTTATGTTATGTTCATTGAAACATCGAAAGAAAGTGGATACAAAAGATAAATGGAAATCAAAATGTTGTCGATAACATTCTATGACGCAATTCACTTTTTTTCGCAAAAAGTTTGTGTTATTAAAACTCGAGTTCTGTTTGTAAGAAGAACATTCATTGATCACTTTGTGCGTTCGTTGATGTAAGATTCAAATTTTTGTTTGCTATTCAACAAGAACGTCGCTTTCGATACAACAATTACTTTGTTCACTGGAAACATATACGACAGTTATTATTCGCGAAACTTTGTGAATTGTAGTCGCAATAATTTATATTTTATTGTCGTTTGTTCACTTTTATTGCCGAACACAGCATTCAAAATGCCCAATAAAGGCGCTCTTCTTATGTAAGTTTTTGTTCACATTTTATTGCTTTAAAACATTCCTTTCGGTCTCATGCGTTGACTGTGTGCTTCGCTACTCTTGTTTGCCTGTCAATTATCACGCAATTGCTAAATAAGGCAACAGTGAATGAATGCTGGCGAATATTGAGCAACACAACACATTTCACCAATGAATTCATTAAACAATGATGTCACTTTAAATTTACCTCTATTTGCTAACTTGCGAAACACTAACTTCGTAGTTTCAAAGTTTGAAGATTTTTAAGAAATTGAATTTGCAAAATATTGTATCTTTAGTCATGTATTCGACTCACTAAAAGTTGTGTGTAAAATTTAGATACAAATGGGAT